>VZTN01001853.1:0-41151 GCA_013400515.1 Erpornis zantholeuca | reverse complement strand
AATTCTGAAACTAAGGACACGATTTGGGGCATTTTTTCTTTTTTTTAGTAATAAAACCCCATGATTTTTGACCTTGAATATGATGAGCTGTTTATGAGTGATGTAAAACCTTCCTTATAATAGCAGATATATAAAAAAGCGGTAACATCTATCAAAAAGAAAGGTAGCATAAATCTCTTTTTCAACAATTCTAATGCATTTCCTTTCAAGACTGGAATTTTCAAACTATTCCTCCATATACTGCAGAAGGGCAGTAAGGCAGCCACCTTTTGCTGGAAGGAAAGTTACTACATTTGAGAAGTCAAGCATATACTAGTGTGCTTCTAGATCGTTCATGATCTTGCACTTTCCTCACTAAGTTCTGTTTCCCAAGTAATTAGGTGGTATCTACTTACATGCTGTAGACTAACCTCTGTCTCACGCATCCATGCCTCATTTCCTCATTTAATGCTCTTTTCAGTCTTGTTATTTATTTTCTTTAATATTACACTTCCAGCTCTATAGCCAGATGAGTCACACTCATTGCCATCCACAACAGTACTCTCCAAGGCCTGTGAAACAATAAAGTAATTTATAAAAGCTTTTCCACTGAAGTTATATACAGAGATTCTAACCTTTATTTTAGTGGCACTTGAATTATGATGAAGTTCCATTCAGAAAAGATTATTCATAATAAGAAATAGAAGAACATAATGTATGTTATGCTATTAAAAAAAAAAAAAAGAAAAAAAAGAGTAGAAATGAACCCACAACACCACAACATAACAGCATAATGGTGTGAGACACAGAAGCTTACAATCACAAACTCTTCTTCATTCAGAAACAGAAAAAATTAAAATAAACTGAAAATTTCAGAGCATTTTCCTTCCTTGCCATAGAAAAAGGGAGATCCAATTCTCAGAAATTTCTTCATTTAATACAGAATGACTGATATATTTCATCACAATGGGAAAGCATTTCAAAATATTGTTTCTCTGTATACTGTTCCCTGTTCAGCTGTTATTATTCCACCTACATTTATTGCATTTTGCAATTAGAATTTGGGATAAGAAAGTAATTGCCAGCTTCCTAAAAGTGACATTGACAGAGACACAAAAAAAATGAGTGTGGGATAAAAGAGAGGGGTTGTCTCCAACATTGCCTCTAACATACAGAAAACTTGTTGCTAGCCAAGAATAAAGATATGCAGAACTCAAATAGAGAAGAATCTATTTACCTGTAAGAAAGGGGAACTCCTGTAATTTTTCCATGAAGGAAAGTACCATTTTTTCTATTGCAGCAATATAGAAACATGTCTTGTGAAAGTATAGTACATTGCCTTTTCTGTCATTTTAGCCACAAGTTTCATTTCATTGATTATGAAAGCAGTATACTGAATAAGGATATGGAAGAATTGTTATTAGTATTTATGGTGAATTGCTCCATTGACTTCCACTGGATTTAACATTGGACATCCAAACACAAATACTTCTCATGTACTCTCCCCACTGAAAAAACAAAACAAGCAAGTTTTGAGGTGCTGGCCTCCTGTAATAGGCCTCAAAATCCTCTGCTGAAGACATTTAGTCAAATCTTCAGTGAAGTATAAGTCACAATGCAACCCTGCCAGTGTCAAAGTGACACTGTCATTTCTGCAGACATCGTGGTCTGGCGTGGTTACTTCTCCAAATCTCTAAAGCATAACATGAGCTGTCCTGAGCTCTCACATTTGCTGAATTGAGAATGACAAAAATGCTCAACAGCATTCCCATATTAAGAAAGGTATCTCTTAACTTGCTAGGAAAATAAAAATTACTTAACAACATATGCATTCAGAATTCAGAGTCTAATATTGTGTAGCATATGCTGTTAATTTGTGTTTAAGATGACAAATAAAAACTTGAATAGACAAGTACTGCTGAAATGGAAAAAATACTATTTTTTGGTTTGTTTAATTTTGTTTTAAAAACAAACAAACAAATATATAAAATTACCTTTATGTAGTATAGGAGCTGGAAATGAAATTAAGGACCTAGACTCCTACACTTCTAATCTGAAGTTTGGAACACAGAGTATTTTGTCAGAACAAAAAGATGATTAGTTAAGCAACACAAAACCACTTGAATTACAAACTGGCAGTTTTGTCCATGTGAAGATCATTCCATTCACATTTAAGGAATATTTGTTTTCTTCAAAATCAAACTAGTGTTACTTCCAAATTTAAATAACATAAATTATCAGTAGTTTAGAAAAAAGAACCCAAACACAAAAAAACATTCATAGTATCGTTTTAATGCCACTGCAGTGCTATTAAAAATCAGAGCACATTTCATGTTTGCAGAGGATGATAAAGAGGAACACATAATATATACTGCCTTAAAAATCTACTTATCTTGTAAATTGTGCCGTGAGGATTGTATAATAAAGTTTCATAATATTTTTTCCATACCTACGTATTTCTGGAGACCATGGCATGTTACAGGTCTGTGTAAATATCACATACATGTTTTTCAGTTTTCCTGTATAGACAGTGGTATATTTCTGTAATATTCTATAAGAAAGATAATTGCCTTTGACTGTACCCTGACACTGTTAACAGAGTCTTTTACAACAATAGTCTACATCCTGTAATTTTCCCCAGAGCTGAAAATTCAAATGAACATGAGTCAGGCAGCACTTTGGGGAATAATGTTGCAAGGTTGTAAATGTTGGTTACTGCTCCCACGGAATGCCTGGTGGAGGAAGCCCATCGAGTGTCAGATGCAAACTCCAGCTTGCTGAAGTTCCTGTAGCATAGTGATGTTTTCAGAGACATTGCTGTATGCTGTCTTGCTAACTCTGAAGAGAAGCAGCTATTTAGATTGGCAAATAACAAAAGGGTGGCAAAAACCATGTACGTGAAACTGATTATGCCTCACTCAATTTAAAAAATGGATCCAAGGCTTATTTGCTCTTTTTGATCCAAGATAATTTTATGTTAAATATTGGTTATTCAAAATCAAACATCAGTCTGTTTACTGGAGAAGCACTAACAATGAACTATTTTATTTCAGCACCTGGATGATAGTTCTGCAACCTCTTTTAAGCTTAAAGACAGGTACTTCTCTCTTCCACCTTCTTTGAGGAGCTTGCACTACTATAATTGTGCCCTGTATTTGGAAGTTTAACCATATGATAGTACTCATGATAACTTCAGTAATTAAACTCTTATCAGAAACAGGAGAGAGCACAAGGTGGCAATAAAAAAAAATTAAATAAATCTGAATGTAACATAAATAATTTACTTCTTTCTTCAAATATTATTACACTTCAGGGAAACTTACTTCATATTGATGGTGCTATCATTGTTTCTTCTTTCAGCTCAGGCTTCATTATTGGGGTAGATGCTGTCTCAGACTTCTGACGGTTTTGTTTACTTGTGTCAATATTGAACTTAGCTTAAAAAATAAAAAGAAAAAAGTTGTGCAGTAATATTTTCAAAATTTCCATGTTTTAAACGAGTATTAAGAATATGTCACTGTGTGACAAGATCAGTATTTCATAGTAATAAACTTGAACATACATGCAATGCTCACAGAATGGGTTAAGAGTTGATTTTTTATAACAAGTATTCTAAATAATTGTTCTTAAAGCACTTGATATGAAGCTGGGCTTTCCAAAGTTGGATATGGTTGCATTTTCAAAACCTCTTGTCCTGTATATCCTTATGCTTTATGTAGTGTTACCAGTCTGACTTTAACAAATGATACATGGAGGGTTAGGAAGTTGTGCTGAAAGGAAGCACTATTCTGAGTCAGGAACAATGCTGAATTGTAGACTCATTAATTTGATTAAAAGCATGGCTGGTTATAGGCCAGCTGGTTTTGCAATTTTTAAATAATACATAGTCTGAGATCTCATTAGTTGAACTTTTATTTATTTTCATGGCTTTTTGATCTAAACTGTCATATTATTATATTTGCATCATCACATTTGCCACTGGTCATGCATGTCACTCAATTTAAGTTTTCAAAATAATCTTTCTAATGCCTACTAGGAATATAATACTGTTTTCATCTCTTTGGCAGGGTTTGGAATTATGAATCATTCAATATATGCATATATTACATAGCTTTGGTGCTGAGCCCATCTCTGCATCCAGTTTGAAAAATAATTATCTAACCCAAAAGTACTGCTAATGAAGAAGCTTATAACAGAATTTAAACAGTTATTTGAAACAAACTTAATTTCTCTTTTTCAAAAAGTAAATTCAAATAGAATACAGGTAACAAAACAATCTACTGAAAAGTTAGTTCCATAGCTGCTTTCCTGCATGCTCTTTTTTCCCTGGTGGACAAAGTTATTAAGGTCACTGTGATAAGATTATTCTTTCTATGAATTACTCAGTATTACAAACCATGAGGCAATCAGCAATAAATAAAATATTATTCTGAATCATCTCAATAGATGCCAAGTCAGTAGGTAGCAATTAGGCCATTACAGCTGAAAAAGTTCCATTCATTAGCACTGCAAAGCTAACTCAGTTACAAGTTTCAGTTTGTATTCTTATATGAACTATTAACACCAGTTTTAGAAGGAATATGTAATGATTTGAGTCATATTCAATCTACTCTCTCTAGTGACTGCAGAAAATTAATCTGTGTCATAAAAGATGCAGAAAACACCCTGGAATATGACTCTATGTGGAGAGAGCTGTAATGAAGAATTTCCTTCAAGACCTAAGATTTCTTATTTGTGGAGCCCTTGCTGACAGGCTTGTGTTTGACATGTCTGGAAAGCTTGTAATTACCTGGCTCTCAAATATTGTACTCTGGTTCTGCAGAGAACTGCTTCATAACTCAGTTAGAGTTCACTGGGAATATAATACTTACTAATTAGGAGAGGCGAATGACAGATAAATTCTTAGAAATGGGGTGGGCTCTAGACCTTTTTATCCTAATTGCATGCAGTTCTCTCTCACAGACAACAGCACTTTTTTAAGGCATGGAAAATGCTCTTTCTAAGCTTAATATTTTTTCTAGTCACTGCAAAGTTGTATCCTGAAGGTAAAATAGAAAAAGAGATTCTCACTCACTGTAAGCATCTTTTAAACAAATTCTGAAAATGTATAGACACAAACATTCCACTAGTGTTGAAAAGGAAAATATAAAGTCAAAAAGAAATCCCATTTTAACCATGTCCCAGTGAGCTTAAATAGAAAGCATCTAGAAAGCTGGCAAGTTTTTATTCTGAACACTGAACTTAGTTCAGTACATTAATCTAAAATATGCCACATGGGACTTAACCAAAGAGAAATCAGCTTTCTGGGAAGTGACTATTACACTAAGCTAAGAAGTTATCAGAGCTGTAATCAGAACTGTTTACTTGGGGTTTTTGTGATGAAGGTTTTAAAACCTGGGACATCCATCCCCCATCTTAGGTAATTGACTCCCAAGAAAGAACACCACATGGAGGAGCCAGTTAATGCATCTTTCTGGAACTGAGGCATTTTAGGCTTTCTAGTACATACACATATTCTTCTACCTGACACTGCTCAACTTACAGAGAGAGCAAGAGAAAGATCTATCAAAGAATGCATGAGACATTTGGCAAATGCCACATTAAGGTAAAAAACTTACTGAGATACACCTGAAAAAAAGAAGTACAGTCATACAGCAACAGAAACATCTAAATCATAGAGCTGAAAATAATTTTGAAAAAAAGATGACATACAAATTAACAAGTGTAATTCAACAGAGTGATATTACTCCTCTGTCCTGTCTCAGAGTATGTTGTTGAACCTTCAACCAAATTAACTTGCTCCTTTCTTTGACACTGTCATGGACCTTTCATCTACAGTTTCTACAGGATACCATCTTGTCTTTAAATGAGGATGAATTAAGTAGACAAGGCTGAAAGATTCATCCTCATGGATCTTTGAGCTGAGAAGCATGCAAAATAATGCATGAGGCTGATCAAGTAATTAGTATTTGAAAATTTTATTGGTTTGGAAGTATTTTATTAGCTGTTTTGGTATACAAAATATTTTAATTTGGAGGATTTTTTAAAAAAACCCCAGGGTTCATTAAGCTCAAGATTGCCAGCTGGGCAAGGGAGAGGATTGTTCCCCTCTGCTCTGAGCTGGTAAGGTCTTACCTTGAGTCCTATGTGCAGTCTGGGGCACCTCAGTATAAAAAAGGTATGAAGCCATTAGAGAGTGTCCAAAGGAGGCCAAAAGGAAGGCGAAGGGCCTTGAGGGGAAGTGGCTGAGGGCACTTGGTCTGTTCAGCCTGGAGGAGAGGAGGCTGAGGGGAGACCTCATTGAGGACTTCAACATCCTCATGAGGGGCAGGGGAGGGGCAGGTACTGATCCCTGCTCTGGGGTGACAGGGACAGGACCCGAGGAAGGAGCATGAAGTTGTGTCAGGGGAGGTTTAAGCTGGATATCAGGAAAAGGTTCTTCACCCAGGGGATGGGTGGGCACTGCAACAGCTCCCCAGGGAAGTGGTCACAGCACCAAGCTTGGCAGAGTTCAGGAAATATTTGGATAATGCTTTAGAGCACATGGAGTGACTCTTGGGGTGTCCTGCCTAGGACCAGGAATTGGACTTTATTGGAATTTACTGATTTTCTTTTAAACAGACTTTTTTCATGGAATCATGAATTTTAAATCCATGGATAGGGAATGGTTCCAGTAGGAGGCCCCTCACCTGTACTGTCATTTTGCACCTGTAAACCATCATGAGTTATGTAGCATACTTACTATTGACTGATCAGAGTTTACAAGTAATTCTAGTTTACAAGTAGTTCTAAATTTGCTCCAAAGGGCTCATCTGAGGTAGATATGAAGCTATCTGAGAGCAGCTCTTTCTGTTTTGAGGCAGATTTTAATGATTCTTTCTTTCCCACGTTGCTGCTACACTCACAGGGAAGCCTACAGCCAACAGGTTCATCCAAAATCCCCCTAGAAATTTACCTGTTCACCACTACTTGTACTTGGACTACATGATTATTGAAGGCCCCTTCCAACTGGAACTATTCAATTCTATTGTATTCCATTCTGTTCTTCAAATAACTTAGGGAGTTGTAGGAAATAACTGCCATGTCCCCATCTAGAAAGATGACTCTTTTGGCCATCTGTTTTGGCCAGTTTCATTGATACTACAATTGTAGTGTCAAAAAAGCTTTCCTTACGTGGGTACTTACTCACCAGTAGTACATGAAGTTACCAGCTCCAAGTACATCTTTGCATTCATCTCCACCACTAAGGGCAGCAATGTGGAAATTACCTGTGTGAACAAATTGGATTTTCTGGAAGAACAATACCAAAGTGAATGAAGAGCCTGGTTAGTTCACAGGACATCTAATAGCATAACATTCCTATGAAATCCAAGTTCTTTTATTGTAATTGCACATTTTACCCTTCACTCAAATAGACAAAGAGTTTACCCCAGAAAGACAAACAAACAAACCCCAAACAAATATAATTTCACAATAAATTAACAATATTTCACAAGAAATAAACATAAAATTAACAGTCTACTGATTGATAAAGAACTACTTCTTTCAAAACCAATTTCTAGAAGGCAGCAATTATGTCATCAAAAACCGATGTAGTGAGTTAATGAACTGAATATAGTCACTTTTCACTGTCTCTGTGGCCACTCTGTTTCTTGAAAGAAGTTTGGATGACTTTTTTTCCTGGAAAGCAGTGGAAATGTGAAGCAGAAATCAGAAAATAGACGTTTCAATTTTTTTTTTTTTCTTGAAACTTCTAATTGTCTGCTTGGGGAAAGAAGACTTTAATTGAACTTACTTTTTAGCAAAATTAGTATGGCAAGAGAAAAAACCTGTCCTCAGCTCATTTTGCATGAAAAATGGACCATCCAAGCAAAAAACATCTCAAGGTAAAAATCTCACTAACAAAAAGTACTGTAGGAAGACAGTTATTTTTGAGACAAAGTATTTTATTTAGCTGGAGGTGGCTGGACTTACTTGGATGGAAATACTTACAAAAGGAAAACTGTCTGGCATCAAAGAACCATGGCTCAGTATTTTTATTTACTTATATTTTGTTAGAATGAGCTCCTTTGGCAAAGTTGTGTTTAGCCCAGTTACATCCTTCTCAGCAAATTGCTATATAAAATACATCTCAGAAGAGACATGGAATAGTTTTTTTAAATATAGATGGCATAGACTGCCTGAGTTCAAGAAGTGTTTGGACAATGGTCTCAGGCACGTGGTGTGATTTTTGGGGTGTCCTGTGCAGGGCCAGAACTTGATGATCCTGATGGATGCCTTCCAACAGAGCATATTTGATGACTGTATGATTCCATATAACAAACACAAGTGTTTGTCTTCACTGTGAGTCTTACCCTCCCAGATGAAGGCAGAATTTGTCTCATGGTCTCAAAGCATAACTCTACCAAAAATGTTGATGTTTTGTAGAAGACATTAATTAATGAACATTCAGAATGTTAAGGAATAGTTATGTTTCCTGAAGAAATTATAAATTAGTTAATTCTCATGTATTATTAAACGAGGCAGCAAACTTTAGGAAGGATTAAATGCTTTGGACAGTTTATGTATATAAAACAAACTAAGATCACAAAATGATGTAAATCATACAGATATTTGTTATCGCTGTAGCATTTTTCCTTCCAGAGTATCTCTGATCTTTTCAATACTTGACTTTTGGGTGAAAGAAGAACCCTGTAACCAAAGACACCAGACAATTCTTACTTTTTTGGTACATGCAGAGCCTCTATTTAAAGTCTCATACAAAAGGTTTCTATAGAAACCTGAAGGACTCAGCCAACTGGTGCTAAAAAGCTGGACCCTGAGGCCTATACAAAACCCACAATAACATTTATCTCTTGTACAGGTTCCTGAAGTCAGTGATCTCTATCATGCTTCAGCATACATCCTTTATGCACATTATTATACCTTACTCTAGCATACTCTGTCTTTGAAAATAAAACATTCTGGTAACTGTTGAAAACATGGATTTAACTCAGGTCCTTAACTGATCCCAAAGCTAGTGATTTGAAAATTAACTCTGATGTCCTTTCTGGCATGTATTATCTCCTAGGACATGTAATACTAGCTTTACTTTTTTTAAGGAGTCTTTCGTCCTATATATAGTTATGCTTTAAATTGTTACTCACTAAAAGACCAAGTATTTTTGGTTGCTTCTGAAAGTCATATTTCCATAGTGATGCTGACAGAAATACATCATGATAAGTGAAACTTAACTCACTATCACAGATACTGCTCTTAGCTGCCATTTTAAAACCAGTCTGGAACATTATATGTGCAAGACTCATTTTTTCCCTGAACTCTAATTTAATATATGTTCATTATAAAGCATTCACTCTTAATTCTCAGGTTGTTCCCTGTTTCTGTGTTGGTTTGTTTCAGTTATCTATCTGAGGTTAAAGCAGTTAATAACTTGTTTCTGGGTTCACTCCTGAACAGCAGCTTGGTGATTGGATTGTCTTCTTCTTGCCTGTGTGAGGAAATACTCTCCTAACACTTCTGCAGTCCTACAGTAGTACTTTCAGAACACTTCCACCCTAACCTTGGCAGAATCTCTTTCCATCATGCTTGTTTTCATAATCCAGAACCAGCAGGATCCTCATTCCTGAAACAGTATTTCCTAGTGTTTCTCTACTAGAATGCTCATAAATGTGCTTGTTTTGTTGGTTGTCAGGGCTGTGTAGAAATCCAGAGATACACATCTATTAGGTTGCCAAACATGAAAACTTACAGTGAGCAGAAAGTGTAGCACAAGAAAGATGGAAGGCAACTCACCTCTGTCACTTATTTGGGGCAGTGCTTTCAGTGTGCCAGAAAGGGCAAAACATACATTTCTTGTATCTGTTTAGGGGGAAATGATTCTTTCACAGAATCCTTTTCTTGGCAATATTCTTAGAACTGCAGATTCCCTGATTTCCCTACTTCTAATGTTTCATTATGGCTCAAATTCAGTCAAAAAACTTTTGAAGAAGAATTTCAAGGAATATTTTCTTTCCATTACACCAAGAAAAACCTGCAAGAATGAGAGAACTTCAAAGCTCAACAGCAATGCCAATGTTTAACAAAGAAACATCTCTCCAAGAGACAAGGAGCATCCATTTCTCTCCGAGTTTGCAGAGTTACAATAAAAGGACATACCACAGATACCAATCCAAAAGATTATTCATACCACTGATGAACAACTCTCACAAATGTTATGGAGTTTGGGGCAAGTTTATCTTTATAAAGAATTCATGACATCCCTCCTTTCAATCATCTCAGGTCCACCCACACTGACATTTCACAAACCAAGCTTATCTGTAATACTTCTCAGCACAAGGCATTTTCTACACATTTATTCAGGTCAGTGGCAAACGTTCTTATTTTCTAGCCTTAAGAAAAAACCCACAACCAACCCCCCCAAAAGAAAAGAAAAGAATATACTCCCTCATGCTTAAAATAAAGACTACTCAAGGTCAATATCAAGAAAAAAATCTTTGTCCTCATCTTCTGTACTCCCCTTAATTTGTGCAATACCTTCTGTCACACAGTGCACAATACATTTCCAGTTGGAATTTTGCAACTCTTTCAAGTCCTTTCTCCCAGAGATAACCTAGTTCAGACAGAAACAAAATGACAGATATTCAACATCTTTGTCTATTTCCCATTACAAAAATAAGGAGCTACCACCATAGAAATTAACTCTAAAAAATTAAGTTATAGACAACAAAACACAGTCTTTGATTATTTCTTAGTTAAATTCTCACTGTACCTTATTTATGCCAAGAACTACAACATGAGTTCTTCTTCTGTGATTATTGTAAATAACTATTACATTGGACTTTCTTGCTATATCCTAATTACCTAATATGTTGTCTAGATCAGGCTGTGTTTTTTCAACAGTGTTAAAAACTGATGAACAGTTCATTCTCCTAATTCTGAGGGAAGAGTTGTGCTTTTCACAGGGATGGGCTTCAGTGCCATACTTCACTTACCAAAAAATCACAGGAAAGACAACTAGAGAGTTAGAGTTGCCAAGGAGATACATGTCTCAGCTGAAGACAAACTTCTATGATACTTACTGTATTTGATGAGCTGCATTCAATGTTGGAAAACTACTCATAGAAAGTAGTGTGGCACTTATGCAAAATCATTAAACATACAAAAAGATCCATATCTCTATTTCTCTCTCTCTCTCTCTCTCTCTCCTTAGCATGATGCAATGCTAATTCACATTTACTGGTTCAGCAAGACAATTATTATTCTGTAACTATTAAACATTATCATTCTCCAATTTAGAGATTTTTGTTTTGGAAGTAAACTCGCTTGCAGCTTGCTACTCTTTCATGGCAGCAGCTGTATTAAAATGAATTTATATTAAAATGAGCTATTGCCTCTAAACAAAGTAAGGATCCATTACGGCAGTTTCAGAGAAAAGTCCTCATTAGCTTCTGAATTTTATTATTGTACCACTTTGTGCTGTGCAGACTTACTCATGAAAATTGCTTTCAAAAACCCATGTCAAAGAATGCTGAGTAAGGATTCCAGAGCCTTTTAATTAATTTTTAATCTTTGTTCCTGAGTACGGAGCTGAAGTCAACAAAATGTCCTGGAGGAGTCTATTTCATTTTAAGAAAAAATAGTCAGGTTTATGCCAGTATTTGCTCCCAGGTATGGCTGAAATGTTTTATCTTAAATAGCCCAACAAAGTCAGCTTCAGACAACTCATCTCAAGTTAAAAATATCAGCTTTAGGAAAGAAGTACAAAAAGCAAATGGAAAGGGTCTGGTACTACCTGTGCCACTGCCCAGTCCCTGTGCAGCACAGGGCACCACGAGGCACGTGTGGGAAATGGGGCTTTGGTGGCCTGGGTACACTTCCTTATGACTCCATAAATGTCAGACCTGTGAATTTCTATCCATGTTTCTACTTTATTGTATAATCCTGAGTCATCACTATAATCTGCTTTAGTAACTGTGGTCATGACTGGGCATGTACATCTACTTGCTTAACTTTCTCATAAGAAATCCTCGCCAGTTCTCACAGCAAAGTTCAGGAGACAGGAAAACAAGACCCAAACAATAGAAAAACCTTTATTCAAGATTCTACAGTGCCAGTATAATTTGTACATATTCTTGCAAAGTCCTTGAACACATGAATAATTAAGAACTTAATTAATTCCACTGAAGAAAATAAAGCTGCTTTGTATGCATCACTGTTTTGAAGGAGTATGGCATTGTTCTCAGAACAGTAAGATTTCATAGAATGCTGTTGAAAAAGATCAATTATAATTTTCTGATTACATGGAATAAGAACTACTCCACCCCCCAAACAGTACCCCCTCACAAATTTAAACAAAGAGGCTTAAACAAAATTATTTTTTTGCAACTTAAAATACATATAAGATGTAAATAAATTGAGCACATTTAGATCTCAGTCAGAGAAACTAGTTAAATTCAGTTAGAGAATCTAGACCGAGTTTTTTAATGTATCAATATATACTTTGAGGAGAGGCTCTTTAAGGCATTCAGAGGAGGTATTGCTCATATTTCTTTGCTAAATCTGAGCACATGTACAACAGACTGCAGAATGACTGGTGCTGCTGAAAAAAGATCTCAAAAAGGGGTCATAAAGGGAACAGGCATCGGATTTGATTTAAGGACAAAATCTGCTAAAAATAACATGCCTGTATACAATATAACTGCAGCAAAGAAGAAATGGATAATTATAATAATTTAAAATTGAGGTCCCCAGAAAGGAATGCTATAAGGACAAATTTGACATACTAGAAAAAAGAAAGAAAAATAATCTCAAAAGTAACACACACTATCATTATTTTAGACTTTCTTTCTGAATATTCTGCTAGGGCTAGTAGTATTTTTTTACTTTGCCTTATGAAGGAATGAATGAATGAATGAATGAACGAATGAATGAATGAATTGACTAATAATATTCAAAAAATAAATTTTAAATGTATTAACTTTAGAATTAATTTACTTACTGAACAGAGGTTAAACGGAATTTAAAATCCTCTTAGTTTTTCAAAACAATCAAATGAATTAAATTGAAAATGGATCAGTTTATTTAATATAAATCTTATCATTCTCTGGTCAAAATACTCCATCATAAAACTAATATAATCTTTGAAGTTCACTAAAATTGGATACTCTGACAATGTTTTGATCTTTCTAATATTCAAAAGAAGGCTTCTATTGAAGACTGAGGTAGTCTAGAACCAGTATTTCCTTCTTAACTGTCTTGGAGAAGAAGCTTAGCAGAAGAGGCTTCTCAGGAAGGAAGAACAACTCCAATAAAGCAGGATTTCCAGGCTGTCTTGCTGTATTAAAGTTATCATTCCTGACAGAGGAGCAGCAGATTGAAGTCTGTGACTAAGGACAATAAATTTTAATTGTGGAAAATTAACCTTGTAATTTTCTATTAGTCCTCTAACAAGAGATCAAATATAATTTGAAAGCATTGCTACTAAGATGCTTTTAAGAAACATCTCAGGGGTATAGGATTGTAGAAGATTAATGAAGGTATAGGCTACAGAAAATAAAAAGGAAAAACAATATTTCATAGTGCATATGGCTTTTGATACAAGAATGTAGGTGAAATTGAAAGATACTCATTTACATGTGAATACCTTCCTCTAATGAGGTGAGAAAAAATAAACCATGAAAGAAAGAAGGAAGTGAAGTTTTTTTGTTCCAAGTTGACAGATATCACACAAACACCCAGAGTAAGGAAGGCTCTGGTGACTGTTTTACTTTCTAGGACTCAGCAGATTATAAAAGTCAAGAATCTTGTCTCATCATAGTCAATGCACATGAAAAAACCCCTCACTTGTTGGTGGGTACAGCTTCAGCAGTAATAAAATTACTTTCTTCAGGTGGTTGGCTCCAGCCCAATAAGCTCTTCTATGTCTTGCTTCTATGTGCAGCAACCAAAATCCATTTTACAGGTATCAGTCAAGATCATGAGCATTATGCTGATCTGGAGACCCTGACACAGAAACCTTACCTAAACTTCTTGCTGAACATTCAATTTAATGGAAGTCGAACTAATAATTTACCCAATACATGTCGTGCAAACATCTACATTTAACAAAGCAAATTTCTGCAAAATTAACACTTTCAAAACAATGTAACATCACATCCAGAATAACCATTTCCAAACAATATTAACATTCTAGATGTAAGTTTCTGGATATGAGAGAAAGTTTAGTCTCAAATAAATGAAATAAGCAAGGTCTAGGTTATTGTATTCTGTTCCCTAAGAAATTAACCTTATACTTTTCTGTCCTAGAGCTTTTGTTTCTCTTTGTTGTAAGAACCAAAGTGTCAGACTGTCTCCCAGGCAACCAACCATAGGACAAGAAGACATGGTCTTAAGATGCACCAGGGGAGGTTCAGGTTGGGCATCAGGAAGAATTTCTTCACAGAAGGGGTGACTGGGCATTGGAATGGGCTGCTCAGGGAGGTGGTGGAATCGCTGTCCCTGCAGGTGGTTAAGGAAAGACAGGATGGGGCACTCAGTGCCATGATCTGGTTGACAAGGTGGTGTTTGGTCATAGATTGGACTCAACCTCAGAAGTCTTTTCCACCTTAGTTAATTCTGTGATTCTGTGATCTGGGCTAATAAAGCTGCCACAGGATGCAGATCTCAGGTAGGTAGGTCCCAACCCTTTCCTGCTGAGTACAGACCACTGGGCACCTGCCTTCAGAAAGCTGTAATGAAAAAACCTTTGGCTTCAGACTCAGACATAACCCAGAGAGTCTCTTCCTTCTCTTTTTCCTCTTGACCCACAGTGGTCCAGTCTCTGCTGCCAGCCAGCTGGCACATTTCAGTCACACTGACATACCTGAACAATGAGTCCTTCTGTCACGAACATCCAAGCTAGCTAGCTAGATAAATTTATTTCCTGTTATGATGGAATGAAGTAGCTGTATTGCACCTGTTCTTTGGTCCTGATAGATCTTTCATAGGTCTAATTAATATACTTCTTTTGAACAAAGACTGAATATGAGACCAAAATTATTCCAATATAGTTCTAAAAATGTATAATGAACTGCATGTCTTAATAGCAATTGGGGAAAGCAGAATGCAGAAACAGAAGAAATAGACAGGAGATACAGTGCACCTGCCCTGTGTTTTCATGTCACTTCAGCCTGTGATGTCTAACAGGTAAAATTCATATTATAATTTTTTTTAAAATTGACCTTAATGATGAGACATCTCCTAAGAAGTCTGAAAGTGAATTGGATGATACATTAAGTAACCAATATGGAATTTTATGATGGAAATATATATGGTTTTGCACCTGCTTTCTAGGGAGAATCAGGCCCATAATTTTGGACCAGAAATCATTAATATCTGTTCATATGCAGATATAATATCTATTTGTACAAACGTTATGGAAGATGGCCCAATACCAAGCCAAGGACTTCTTCCCCAAGCAAGGACTCTATATTTTTTTTTTCAGGAGTGAAAATAATTTTGACTAGCATCAGAGAATATAATTATAACTGTAACCTTAACTATTAGTGTTTGCAAAAGTGACCTTTTATTTTCTAAGTATCCACTGATGTTATCTGTATTCTCTCTGAAAATAAAAAGGAAATCAGTATCAGACCGGTGCTGGTTGAATTTTAAACATGAGATTCTCAAAAGATAAATGGCATTTATCCACCATTAATAAGAACAACTTTAACAGAGCAAGGAAATGGAAGAATTGATAGAATAATCAAAGGAAAAAATGAGACCAAAAAAGCTTAGTTTTCCAAACAGAATAAAAAATTTTGGGAAGAGGGAGAAGCCAAGGCAAGAAATAATTTTTTTCCCTAGAAGCATACCAGAGGAAGAAAGCAGTCAGGAAAAAGGCTATGTGAAAGGTCAATATGTCAACTGGACAAATATGTATGAGCTGTCCATAAATGAGTTTAAAAAAAGCCTCCTATGAATCAAAGGAGTAAGGATCTGGAAATGATCCTCAGTGGGAACAAAACCATTTATTTTAAGATGGTGTTTCACTAACCTAATGGAGGCAGATGATGCAAGAATTTACAATAAGAAGGATTTGAGTCTGATGATCCAGATCTTTCAACATACTGTGTTCCAGTTCTGGCCTTGGATCATGCAGGTTGCCTTTGTTTAGGTGAGAAGTTGGTGTCCACAAGCAAAGGCATTTCATTACACAGATATGGCATCAAAGCTTGGGTTCAAATAAACAAATGTCAAGCTATGACAGATGTGATTCAAGGAAGAATTAACTTCTCCAATTTCAGACTGACAAGAGGTCATAGATTTTCATCATTTCCACTCGGGAGGTGAAAACGGGAAGAATAAATAGACAGCGAAGTTTCCTTTTATGTCTGATTCATTTTAGCTATATTGTCACCTCCCATCAGGAAAGAACAGGGTAGAGAAGATCCCCAGGTATCAGTTCCCTGAGTTATGGAATCCGAGCTCAATTTCTTGTAGAATCCTCTATGTGCAAGGACAGGATGGAGATTACTTCTATCTCTGGAAATGTCAAATATGAGATCACAATATCAAAAATTTCTTACATAAGGCACACTGTACTTCTATATGCATAGGATGATTTCAAGCAATTTATTATCACCAGTTTAATCTAAATTTATTTTGAAAACATTAAGATGATGGGAAAGTAAGCAAACTAGGTGAAGCACATTCAAACCTACCAAAATAAAATGTTTCCAGAAACTCCTAAAGCAGGATCTTTTCATACGTGACAGACTTAGAAGGCTAACAAACAAATCCTTCTGATGCTCTGTGCAGAAATCAAAGTTCTTTCCCAGCATCTCCTCTTCAGTACCATTCAGCTTTACTGTCTGATCAACAAACACAAATCTGGCTATAAGGAAATCTATTAGGGGGAAAAACTGAAGCTGAGGTAGGTCCAATGCAGTTCAAGTAGAAGATTACTTTTGCAGAGCTACATCCCTGCTTACCCAACACCACTGATCATTTGTTTCAAAAGAACAGCCTTTTTCATACATCTTCTCAATGCAAAGAGCAGCCAGTGAAGTGCACCAAATAATATGAAAATTAAGATGTGTGTTCTACAACTCTGATGATGCAAACTTGATTTCTTCACTAATTTTTGCTTTTGGAAATACTAGGACATGTTTAGGGGAAAACTGTGTCCTGTCTATGAATCCAGTTTACAGTGGAATTACTAAATTAACTAAAATTGGAGTAATCCTGAGTAAGATATCTATAATACTAAATGATATTGAATGATAAATATAATGGGACTTAAAAGATAGGAGTAACTGGGAGGAGGGAAAACCCCCAAACCACCAGAGAGTGATAGCTCCTTTTAAAAGCCATAAAATATTCCAAACATAAATAAAGGGTTCAATATATTGGAATAGAATGTTTAACCCATAGCTCTTCCCCAACTCACCAGGTAAATATTTTGCTGTACATCAAAGTTTGGGAAATTGCTATGGACTGAAAATGGAAAGAGGCCTTGCTGCATTGTTTCTAGTAGTAACTTAATATTCAGAGACTTTTAATAACTTGGCTAAATCTTACTTCTATTAATGTAATTCTCCCATGTATCACCAAATGGAAAGGATATTTCCCAAAGGATGTAGAGACCCAAAAGATAAGAATCAAATCTATATTTCCATAACAAATACCTAGATAATAAAATTTTCTCTATTTTTAATGGTGTGTAATGCAATACAAACACATACAAGTGTAGGCAGCTTACTTTGGTTTTGGGGTACAGAACTGAACTTTGCAATATGAAAGAAATTTTATGAGTTCAATTTCACCTTTAATTTGAGTGCTTCTATACTTGGCCAGAAGAGGTGGTTAACCATTTAATAATATTTTTCATACATTTATGTGCAAAATGCACTGGTTTATGCTTTTAAATTTTCTTTTATTACAATGAAAGTGACTTAAAATTAAGTGTGGGAGGCATAAAAAAATCCACCCTACCCAATGTCAAGAAGAATATCAAATTATTGATCTGTAGACAGGAGGAAATTAAATATGGTATCCCCTTCTCATTTAAAAGAAAATAACTGGAACAACTCTTCAACAGTTCACAGAAGAAATAGATTAAAAACGTTGGCATGAGATCAACTACTGTCTTGAAAGTATCTTCTGCAGGAGTTTTATTTATAGAATAAATACCTTGTACCACAAGTACAAGGATTTGTCAGAAGTGTATGGACTTTCTTTGTTGATCTTAACTTTTGTGCATACACAGTCACAGAGACATTTCATAGCTGTGACAGCCAAAATTGTTCCTTTATCTGTGAAAACAGAATTGTTTTCAGTGACATATCATCTTAATATATTTTGCTTCTGGAAGTTTCTTCTGGGATTTCTTGAAAACATCTCTGCATTTTATTAGAAGTCAGTTTAATAGGTGGACAAAAATCAATCCATGCTTTTTCCATGGAGAGTTAAAAATATGTTTTTTCAACTCTGACACCTGAGTTGTATTAATCTGACAAATTTTATCACCATTAAATATTAATGAAGGGTCAATTAAAACTTGTCATTTCAGTGTAAACTATTTATATCTGTGGAATAGTGTTTTTACCATCATACAGTGCCATTCCACAGAGAGCTTGGTCTATAAAGAAAACAAAGAATGAGATTACAGAGACAAGGACCTTATAGGAGTTAGTAATCTCTCAGAAATTCAGAGGTAGAGACTTGTGGCACAATCACAAAGGCTAGTTTTATCTTAGCACAGCTAACTTCAGTACTCTCCAGCCTCTGCCAGAAAGCAGGACTCCTTCTACTTATTGACAACAAAAGGAGCCAGAGATGACCACGCTTTAGCTGAAGTTTTCCTTTATAGTATTTACTGTCCCTGTATGATTTAGGCAATAGTTCCATGCACATGGACCACCAGGCTGCCAGAGTGCAGGTTCAGAGATTCAGTCCTTTACTCAGGCACATCATAGCCTGTGCTCTAGGACCTGTATTAAGTTCTGCTTTTGTAGCCAGCAGTCCTATCCATTCAGTTTTCAATTCTTATGTATACACATTCTAGGTTATGTATAGATTGATAATTTGAGAGAAAAAAATCTTTAAGGATTGTGGATATTCAGACAACTAAATCTTGAATGCAGGAACTTTAAAACATAGAAAAACCCTGTTTGGAAGGGACGTTGGCAGTTCATCTAGCCCAAACTTCTGCTCAGAACAGGGTCAGCCATATAAGACACAGTGGTTCCAGAACCAGTCATGCCTTGAAAAATCTCTAAAGATTGAGAATATACAATTCTTATGGGCAACCTGTTCTACTATTCCAATGCCCTAAGGTGAACAGGGCTTTCCCTGAATCAAAGTTTGAATATCTCATGTTTCAATCTATACCTACTGTTTCTTGCCCTCCCATACATGTCCTCCTTCATGCTCAACTGTATCAATATAAAATTCACATACTGTATGACAGCACAGACACTGTAGTTGTACTGAAGATAAATACCTCCACAAAAGTAGAAAAATGTGCTTTTCAATGGCATATTTTTGCAAAATGGAGATTTTTGCAAGATGTTCCATAAGCAGTTCATTTAATAAAACCAATAGAAAAATTAACTAACCCATTTTCCTCTGTTCACTGTTTCCATTTCCATCTCCCACGCCTGATTTTCTGGCCTTACAACCCTCTCAGTGAAAGAAAAAAAGTAAATGGGGAGTGAAGAAAAGTTAGGAAGAAAAGTAAATAAAAATATGTCAAAAGTTTAGAATTTCCGTTTGAAAAATTAAAACAACTTCAGAACATCTTTTGTATCTTCATTGTTTTTCAATTCCAATATAGCTCAAACCCTTCATCACTACATATAGTGATCTTCATCACTATATATTACTTATCTAGGAGAAAAAGTTTTAAGTTCTAGTCTAATATATTTAGCCTTCCTTAGTCAAGAAATTTATTGCATTTGCACAATTGCTTGGAACTCTTAGTACTCTTATTCTTTTGATCAAGTATTGGAAAAAGAACCTCTTGTATCCACCTTGATTACTGGCAAAGAAAATCAAAATGCTAAGAAACTCACAAAATATTAGAAATAACTTGAATTTAAGACATAGCATCAATGTTGGTTCTGCTAACAATGACAGATATTTGGACATAAAATTTCGTTAGTTGAACAGATTTATCACGGAATATTTTTTATGCAAAGGCCAACATTTTCAAATGTCAGTACCCAAAAATCCAGTTCCAGGCACACAATTAAACAAGACATAATTTTCAACTGTACATCTGTGTAATTTTAACTATTCTATGAAAGTCTCATGAGTTCCAAACAAGTTTATCTTTATATTGCATGTACATATAATGTCAAGATTTTGAGAGGCTGTAGGTTTTGAGGGAAAGGATTCCATGAAAAACTTCAGATAAATTCCCTGCTTGACCAGAGACATTAAATAAATCTCAGCTATCTTCATACTGGATTACATCCTTCTGTTCTTCACAACAAAGGAGAAAATAAATGGTTGAGTATTGCTGAGAAATAAATATTTTAAAGATACAGTCAGAAAGTTCCATTTTGTGGATGGTGACTAATATATTTGGGATAGTATGCCTAGCATATACAAAATGTTTCAAACCATCTTTTCTTATACAAATTGCAAAGGGTTTCAAGAATTTTATTCTTCCTCATTTCTATAGAAAGTAGATATTCCCATTTTTCTATTTTGTTTCCATCCATATGTATCCATGGATGATATATCACCCAGATGCCTGGAAGCAATGCTCTCAATTTTATGTTAAACTCTTTTTGTTATATGCAATGATGTTTTGTACAACATCAGAACAAATTTTAGCAGACTTGTGCAAGTCTCCACTTTTACAAACGGGAAATTGAGATATTAAACGTACATCACAAATTTAGAAGTAAGCAGCTGGCTGCCAAACCTTTCCTCAGATGATTCCTGTCTTGTTAGCTTTTTTGTAAGTCTCCCAAGAGCTTCTTTAGCTGCACCATGTGATATTTCACTACTGCTGTTTTCTGCTCTTGCAGCAAAACCTACTATTTCATCGTAAACAAATAGTGTTAACACTTGTGATGCTTAATGTTTTGTCAGTTTGCTCAGCAAGTGTGAAGAAAATGCAAACACTTTCAAGCCTTTTTTCATGCTGTCAGACTGCACTAAGTTGAGGAGATCTCCCAAATGGATGGTATTGTATGCTGCATTTAGATCATTTGCTAAAAAAATTAAGGCTTGACACTCATACGATTCCTAAAACTGGCAGTACCTGGTTACTAGAACCCTTTTTTTCTACCTGGAACAAACAAACATTTTTCTTCACAAAAAGATCATAGGTTGTGGACATATTTTTTAGCTGTGACAGGCTTCCTTCCCAGAATGGCTTGCCTTACTTTCATTTCTGTGAATGGCTTCCTAGATATTCCTGTGCATAATTTCAATACACATGCTCTGTATTATATTTTGATATGCAAATCTGCACATTATCTACCCCACTAGATACGCTTTTCAAAACCTTAATTTTCCATAAATATTTATATCTTTCATCACTTCATATAATTTGTCCCTCAGTATGAGGGGAATGAAAAACTGTATGTGAATGTCATGCTTTACAAAATATGTGTTTTATTTTTTCTTCCACTGGTTCTATTCTATCAATCTTAAAAGATGAAAAAGGTTGTTGTGTCTTATATATCATTAATAACAGATATATTATCCAATTGCAATAACTTATACTACATTTAACAAATGTGGGTGGCCTTGGGAAAAGATGATGCACACAATTTGTACTATGCACAAGGACAAAATTTTAGGGGTTTAAGGGCTCAAAGAAGTAATCCTGAAGTTTACTGTCCCCTTGATTTCAAAAGATGTTTGAGGTGCATTAAAACATTGAAAACATAATGTTCAATATATTTAACAGATACCTAGTGCTTTTTGACAAGGCCTATGATATTCATGTTGGCCTCTAGCTGCTAATCTAGAAGGTTATTAGGATCCATAGATCATAATGTCCAAACCTCATATAGCTGTCTCAGATACTCCATTGCATCTCAAAAGGCAAGAGATGCTTCTTTTTCAGCAACTGAACTGAGCCAGTAATAATGACCAGGTACAGCTATGATCTTCTAATTAATTTAAAGCTGTAAATAAGGTGCAAGGTACCATGTTGCTCTATTTGGTATGAGAGACAAAAGAAATTCTCCACCTGTGAATGACTGCATGTAGTTTGGGCCTTGAGGGGGATGTGTGTGTGGTGGTGTTTGTGCTTTTTTAAAAGTCTCTTTCTTCGGGTACTTTGCAATTTAGAGGCTTGGTTTTGATACCCTTCCTCATTTCCTATACTTCTGTACTGTTGGGTTAGTCTGTTAAGTGAAGGTCACTAAAAAAGTTTTACAAGAGAAAAAGCAAAAAAAATGAATGCACTGCTAAATGTAATTTCTTGTTTCATACTGGACTTCTGGTTTGTTTGGGTTTTTTTCTGCTTCAAGATAATTTTTAAACAGACTTGAACAACTCTTTACATAACATTGTCAGTTTGAACCAGATTTATTTGTCCAATGAAATGTGTTTTATCAGAACATTCATTACCCTTTTTGAACATAGTGGAGTCAAGGATCAGAAAGCAATTTTCCTTCTTTCCTGTTCTCAAAACCATGATTTTTTTTAGTGAGGTTAAGCAGTGCTTTTTCAAATTCCCTGTGCTTGATGTGTCATCTATCGATGAGTCAAACCTGTTATGCTGGAACTCTGAATACAAGAATTGTCCCTCACTTTGAAAACTTTTAAAAGGAATGCTTTATTTTTTCTATAGGTAAATTTGAAATAAGTTTTCTTTTTATTTGTAGGTGTCATGGCCATACCCATTGATACAAGGCATTTGTATACAGGCTCTTCAAATATTCATGTCTGCACCATGACTGCATTGCCAAACCAGCTCTTTTTTGAAACACTAAAACTACTACATCAACATGACCAGACTGGAATTTCTTTGCATTTTTAGAAACATCTGTTCTACATATCACTGTGTAATATATCTATATATTTACTGTAGGAGAAATTAAGGTGTCACTTTGCTGCCAAAATTTTAAGCATGTGCAGGACAGCACTATTTTTGACACACTGCAGATGGAGTGCTTTAAAAAGGACAGTTTAGCCTTTGCAGCCACATATAATGGATGTATACCCGTCCTCCAGATAAAAACAACTCTATGGAGTGAATGTTTAGTCTGCCTTTTGGCTTTACACTGAATTTTATTTGTAACAGCTACTTTCTAGTTCACATGAAAGTACTATTGATAATTGAGGGAAGAGCTTTTCATCTAAAACATGAATAATGTTTTTCTTACTGATCAGTTTAGCCACTTGTGTAAAATAGGGGAGTTTGAATTCACAGGTCTAAATTCCCAGGTTAATACTCTCATGAAACAATGATAGGCTGAATGGGGTATCTTTTAAGACTCTTCCTATGAAACTTTGCCAATATGTAGAGCAACATATAATATTCACAGGGAGAGATGCAAAAAGTGGGAATGAGACCCTACACTGTGGTTACAACACATGGCAATGGCATTTGTAATTTCAAAAAGCTCTTACATCCTTTACCTTGCTTGGACCATAAAAGTACAGTGAAGAATACTGGAAAGCTTGTGGAAAATATTCAAGTATTGGCATGCATCAGGAATGCATGGAATAGAAGAGCAGGAGAGGAAGATTTGTCAGTCTCCCAAGATTCACATTTCGTTTCTACAGAAGAGACAGTGGTCAAAATGAGGTTTTTT
Organism: Erpornis zantholeuca; assembly: GCA_013400515.1. Lineage (NCBI taxonomy): Eukaryota > Metazoa > Chordata > Aves > Passeriformes > Timaliidae > Erpornis > Erpornis zantholeuca. Next base: position 17,404 of record VZTN01001853.1, on the reverse strand, counting down.
TGGTTTTGCCTGGTCCATCTCTTAATTCCTCAGACTCTGCCCTTTCTCAGTGAACATTCTTTGCTGGACATTTTTGGTTTTGGGGTGGTCCAGTTGTGAAAGGAACTGAAGGTCCCATTTAAATTTATGTTATTACTTTAAATTAGATGGTTAAACTAAATTGGCACTTAAAAGAATACATCTAAAAAGTTGAATTTCTTCAGGAGATGGTAAAAAATATCTAAAAAATAAATAATTAAATCAAAGTTTCAGAATATGTACAAAACCATCACTGAAAGCTATAATACAGTAAGTAGCTAAATATTTTAATATCTTAATGACTGTTATTTGGAGGGGAATTTGTAAGAAGGTAAGGATGATAACTCAGCATGGATATTCTTCTGTGCTCTTTCACTTCCAAAGCTATATGTAGGAGCCAAGATCAATCTAGTTTCAAACATTCTTTTCCTAAAAGCTCTTTCTTGTCTGTCCAGGTTCACGTATTGTGTCCCATACAGAGCAAATAAGAGTGAAGAGTGAAGGTCTATGAGTGTCTCAGCACAGGTTGGAACAACCCATCTGAGGAGAGTCTCTGCCCAATGCCTTTTCCTGTGCTTTGGCACTCAGGGGGGATCTCCCTGACCCCCAATGGGATTTTGTCTGAAGGAGATGCTGCAGGAGCTCTCCTGCCACACTCAGCTGTAGAGGGGCAGGCAGCAGTCCCTGAGACTAGGCTAGAGCTACTCTGTCAAAAAACCATTCCATGCCAGTGTAATGGGGATATCAGGTCCTCAGCACCAGCCATTTCACTCTGCAGACCCATTCCTGTTTCTCCACCCTCTGAGGCAGAGGCAGCTTGACTGCCTGCCAGCAGCATGTGAGGCACCACGACAAGCATTTCCTGCATATGCTCATTCTGTGTGCCTCTCTCACAAAGTCAGGCAGGGATCTTGCTGCTAAAGAGCACAAGACATTCTCTTTCTTTGGTGCCCGAGCAATCTGTCTCTGTGGTCTTCCCAGCCTTTATGAGCCCAGGGATTTGGAAAATAAAAATATCAACTAAACCCAACTAAATCATATTGTACAGAATAAAGTGGAGAGAGCTCTGGCTGGCCCTCACTATTCAAAAACAGAGTACTCTGCTTATACCACTGATAATGTAGAAAAATAAATGCTTCTCACAACTGACAATTTTTCACTTTTATTTTTCTTCCAATAAATAATATTGAGTTTGTGTAGATGCTTTTTAAGATGAAGAAGAATGAAGCAAAATTAAGTGGTATTGAACATCAAAATATCACTTTAGCTAAGCAGCAGGATGTTTAGATCTTTGATGAAAGCTTATCTGAACTACTGGAAGCTCCTTGACTCTGCAAAATCATGCAAAAAATTTTAAAGCAGGTCAAATATCAGGCACTTCAGCTGCCAGGAATTTCCCATCAGCAAAAAGGGGAGGAAAGAAGCTCTCCCATCATTTAAGAATGTAGGAAAGGCTAGTACTGCAGTCAGGTGACAAGCTAGGGGGTTTGTGTATTGTTTTATCTAAGTTTTCCTTCTAAGAATTTAATTATATATCATTATTTTTTAATATAAATAGATTTTGTTCTTTTCAAGAAAGACCTGTGTCTAGATTTGAAAGTATTCTGCAAATGCAGTGCCATGCATGCTTCTGAAAAGCCTTATGGACAATTATGTGTATAGAATATTTAATTGCATGTGCGCATATGGATTATTTCTACCACTTGCATGGACACATGCCTAAGTGTTTGCACAAACAATCATAATATTTGGACATAATTTATTAGCTGGACAATTATACAAATTATATATTTGTATTTTAAATGAGCCCCATATTTTTATCACATTCTGTGTAATATTTGATCAACTCATTAAGAAACATGAGGATTAAAATTCAGGAGTGTCTGGATTCATGCCTGTTACACTTAATTAGTGATTGCTGGAAAAAGGATCTGAGAATTATCATACTGCATAATGACAAAGATCTACACAGCAATAAAAATATTCTGCACAGTATTTTAATAAGATTCATTGCCTTTGGTAAACTTAAACAGGTGAAGTAAAATGCAGCATTTTGCATTATGTGAGGGTTTAATGTCAGACTTTTATTTATAAATGTTGCAAGTCATTTAGAGAAAGGAGTAATTGTCATAGTAGGAAGGTGTAACATTACAGATTTTTTACAGCCATGTTGTAATGGCTTCAGTGTTTACTAAATATTTAAACACATATAACATACATTAAAAAATTGACAGAGCAGCAGAAGATAGAAGATAAAAACACTGCACTTTTGGTATAAAGGTTTCAGATACAATACAGAGCATGAAAGCAGAGTAACTGAGTAAGTGTGAATCATCCTACTAGGATGCTGGGAACGTTCAAAGGGTTAAGGATGGCAAATCACATTTTGTTGCTATGTGCAGCAAGGATAAAGATCTACTGGAACCCCCTTTAATAGGTGAAAGGTGGTCTGAGCCAAAACGCACACACTGACGTCCAACCCTTCCCCAGAGAATCAATGATGTTTTTTGTGTGTGATCAATGTAATATTCCACAGCTAAATTTAGGGACTCTGCATCCAATGAAAATTGCCCCTATATCTAATTAACAATAAAAAATTGTGGTTATCTACAGGTTTAATTATTTAATCTACAAGGTTTTGATTAACTTAATCTTTTTAGTAAGAACAAAAGAGTATATGGGGGAAAAAAAAGCCTTTCTAATGTTGTTTACTCAGAAGGAATTCTGTAATTTTCCCTAGTCAGCTTGTAAGATTACACCATCCTTGCTGTTAACTCCCCCAACCCAAGCAACATTCAGTGTGAGACAGACTGCTAATAGTTTTCATTGTCTCAGTGTATTACTTGGTTAAATCATAAACTATGTCTACAAAGCTTCTCCTTTTTAGTTTGGATTGTTTAGAGACTGTTCTCAATAGATCATAAGATTCAGTGTTTGATTTTGATGTGTTAGAGGAAAGCTAAAAATTTAAAACCAGATGCCTTTGGCCACAGTAATGTGTTTGAGGCATATTTTACTAAGCAAATGAATCTTTACACCAAGGTTCACTCTTTTTCAGTGGTGGTACTGCACTCAGCATATTTACAAGTCATGGGGTGATACATGTTGTTCTGCTAAAGTCAGAGGGAGTTTTGTCTGATATCAGTGGGGCCAGATTTCACTTTTAATAATTCATGTGACATGCATGCTGGAGTATCAGCAGCAATGCTGTGGGTGGGTATTGTGCAAAGGATGAAACAGGAAAGAGACATTCTCACAACAGGACCTCTTCCAGGACCCATTACCACTGTAAGCCCTCTTTTCTCCAAGCACTCTGAAGATGCTGGTTTATATGCTACTGCCCTGCCTCAAAGTGTTTGACAAAAAAAATTTAAATGAAGATTTAAAGAAAGACAGAGTCCTGAGCCAAAAGGAGTAAGAGTTCAATTTGGAGTTCTGACACTAGGCTGCTTTAAAATCATAAGCAAACCCATATGGCTTAATTTAGAAACATGAATAAGAGAAATTAACACACCAGGAGATTTCTGAGAATATTGCAATTCATATCAAACTGAAAAAAATCCATAAAAGTCTACTTTTGGAAATATACTTTGCATTCTTCCAGGTATTTTTCCCTGTAACCTTATTTCCCATGTATGAAATGAAAATTGAAGATATACAATAAAAATGAATATTTAAATATCACGTGTTGTTCTTAGTGTCACAAATGTAATGGTACATTCAAATACTTTAAGGGTGGGGTCAGACCTGAATGATCTCCAGGAGTCTGTTCCAACCACAGCCATTATGTAATTCAGTGACTCTCTAATATTTAATCTATTGCTGTAGAAATTACCTTATCAAGTAGAAGTTCATTAGGGATAAATGGCATATGATGTAGGGAATATTTTGAAATAGTTCTTATATTAAGCTTACATTCAAATGCATTTTTGTAGGAAGAAACCTACGCTAGCAAAGAGAAGACATTTTCAAGAACCAATTAAACCTAAATGTAGGAAAGAAAAAATAGTTTTCCAAAACCTGCAGAATGGTTCTATTTGTATTATTCCAGGGTGCCCTCGTGACTCAGGCAGAGAATTTAGGACTTTTCCCTCAAACAGAGAACTTTGTAGTATTATAATTAAACCAACAAGAAAAACACATTGGTCAATAGAAGTGATGGTTCCAGTTTTCACTTATTGTCAAGTAAGCAACACATGTGCAACTCAGCTAGAAAGTTATTTCATCATTTCAGCTACTTGTTCCAAACAAATGCAAAATTTTGACCCATGATTAGAACAGCCTACACATAGATCCACAGACACAGGAAGTATTGCAGCTCTTCAATGATACTTTTAGATTTCTAGTGTTAGAAATGTTTTCTGATCTATCTAAAATTATAAGCCAGGTTGTGATACCATCATCCCTCAGCACAATAGATACAGCACAGACTTCTTCAGCTCTTCCATATGCTCCTTTACCTACTGTGTTTTGTATTAAAGACAGAGGTTTTTTTAATGTTTATATTATCACAAAAATATGGTTCTTGTGATCTTATGAGGTAAGTGGGAAGAATAAACGATTGAAAACATTTTTCCTATTGCAGAGGACACATAAACAAACAAATCAAATGCCTTCTTAAACCACTCATCTCTGCTTGCCTAAAGAAGGCAAGAGGCAACAGAGGCTGACTGCAATTCTGTCTAATATCTGCTGATAAATGTGAGAACTCATTGTCACTAGCATTCTCCACCATCTCCTCTCACAGACAGGCTCCAGAACCAATGTATCTCCATAAATGAAGTTTCAGGGCCACTTTACAACCACATGGCCTTCTGACTGAAAGAAAAGGGAGTCATTCTCATATCCCCCCTCATACAGTTAAATAAAAAGAATAATTCTGGTTTGTTCCATACAAAAAGAATATTCAAAAGAACATTCACAGAATTCAGTTCATCCTTCCTGTCTGTAGAGTGTTTTCTATTAAATATTAAAACAAACTGTAGTGACTGAAAGGCAAAGGAGCCTTGCTGTCAAGAGGGAATAAACACTGTTAATGCCATTACTTCCAAGGGGTTACTGATCATTATGAAATCTTGATTAATCTTCTTTAGTAAAATAAAGAAGACATTCAATTGAACATGCTTGGGTTATTTAAGTGCTGTAGCTCATCTCTGCACAAAATAGGATACAGTTGAATTTTAGCAGTGCTCAGGTGTGTCTAGCTGGGAGTGCCAGCCACTCCACTGCAATTTTACTTATTTAAGTGATGTATCCTATCAATGATAGGTAAAAAGACCAAGAAAATTACCCAAACACAACTCTCCAAAACTCCTAAACCATTAAAAAGATACTAAAAATCTTAACCAACTTGTTATAATCCCAGATCATGAGCTAGGGAAATGAGGCAATTCTCTATATCTAATAGAGTTAATATGATGGAAAGAATGAAGACCAGAGGGACAAATGGAAAACTAATTTGGGAGAAACTCAAACATTTGAGGCACTAACAGGCTCAGCTCCATTCCCAGAAAAGAAGAAGGGTGTGTGAGGTAGACTGACCAGAACATGTACAATTGAAACCCTGGAAGACAGCACTTTCATTTGATAATTTGATGGAAGTTTCTAGCTGGCAGTGTTTGAGCTGTATTTAATCTGCTCTTAACTGTGGTCCTTGCTATACACAATGATAAAGGCTGACCTAATGAAAGCAAAATTAAGTAAACTACAAATCCTGTGTGCAATTTTTTTCAGGTGTTTACTCATTCTATGCCCCCGCAGGCCCAAATGCTAGCTCATTATTCCCAATAATACTCCATTTCAAATCAGTGGCACAGACACACAGAAAGGTTACTTGAAATATCCAGAACCTGGTTTCAAAGCAAATTCTGCTTCCATATGTTCAATATCTTTACAAGAAAATAGCCCAGGCAGGCCAATGTATTTATGTTTAACATTTCTGAAACAGTTTTGGATCCAACTGAAGAAACAGGTGACTGCATTAAAAGAAGAAACAAACCAAACACTTCAGCAGGATCACAGGCTATTTTTCAGATCAGTCTGTCATGCATGTTCCTGATAAAGACTGGGCAGCTTTCAGGGTATGTATTATGTCTGTACAGTGAACAAGGCTGTTGTCCATTGAGATAATGCTTTATCTGAAGCAAATAGGAATATGTGGGATGAAAACTGAAATTGTTGAAAAGTGGAGAGCTGAAGGACAGAACAGGTAGGTAACTTCCAAGGCTATATGCAACAAGTTTCTGGTGCAGGAGGAGGACTCTTTCAATTACTGAACCACAGGCAGTAAGGAAAATATCTGTCCATGTAGTATAAGAAAATACTTGGTTTGCCCTTACAGGTAATTTCTTGGTCTCTGCAGTGTTGTGGGCTCACTGCTCTGCCCTGGGCTTCCACACTGCTAATGGAAAAAATCAGTCATGAAAATAGGCCAGCTGTTGGAATAAGACCAATTAACACTGCCACTCTTTTCACAGATGATACAATCCACTCTTCCCTTTCTTAGATTAGTTTTTCTAAATGCATTCCTTTTCCTTTAATAGATTAAATAGAAAAATACATAAGTCTTGCATAAACAATACTTTCAAACACTCACAGACATGTCACTTTTATTTTTCCCCTCAAGACATATTTTTTTCCTAGTGTGCATAAACTTTCTAGAAGATGGACTTCAGACTTGCTTTTAGGATCTCTGAAGAGACCAGTGAACAGATTCTTTTGAACAACAGAGAAGCTTAGTCACCTGATTGAAAGCATCCAGGAAAATGTCATTAGCTGAACTGTTTCCTGACCAAGAGTTGAAATTAATGTGTCCATTGGAACAACTTCAGTTACAGGAACTTCACAGTACCTATGTGAGTGTATGATGCACTTTTGCTGCAATATTCTGAGAATTCCTTTTCTATCCTACCTCAGACACTCCTTCTCTGAAAGACTGAATGCCAGAAGGAATTCTGTGGAACACTTTTGGCCTTGGGGTCACAATGAGTTTGGCCCTGTACCTGCGTCACACTACTAACACAAAAAAATGCTGTTAGTGACCAAAATGTCATTTGTGGCTTGCAGTGTACAATTCTGTGTTAAGAATACACAGTTCCTTGTTCCTGGCTTCATTATCTGTTGATGCAAACAAAGTATGGATTTACCATTGTTTGACAGTGCTGCCCTTGATATCTAAGGCTTTCCTGTAAATAAATTAAATGAAATGCAAATAAAAAAACCCCAAGCCTAATCCAGTTTGTGAAAGACTGCTTGTTCTGTTCTTACTTTTGTCACTGCAGGCTACCAGAGTGTGAAGCAGGTAAGAAGGGAAGCAAGCTCTTGACGTCAGTTATTCCTCATTTGGAACAATTTTAAACAGTCTTTGACTTATGCTCATATACTGACCATTGATTAAGCCCCAGGGATGTTTCCTCCAGTGTTTCTTCACCTTTATTACTATAAACAATGTAGTACTTTTCCAAACCACTTAGTCTCAGACTCTGTGTACAATCTATTAATAAATGAACCCTTATATATATTTTTTCTCATTAATACCTAGATGACAGCTGATATTCTGACAATCTCTGAGTCTCTGAAACACTCATCATTATCAGCAATAAGTAATGTTTATTTCTTAGTTGCACTCAAACATTAGAATTTATGCACAAAGAATAAATCATTCCTCTAACAGAATGATCAGTTTTTCTATTTTTCCATCTAGTTACATATTACTCACTTGGCATTTTCAGTTAAATGAATGTGTTCACTTAAAATAAATAGTAAGGAAAAAAACAATAGCAGAAACAGAGGTTTAATAGTCAAATAGCATGCATATAACCATCACTAAGGGACTCCTGATGTTATAAGAACCCACTGATGCCTGCTTTCATGCACACAGCACACATAGTGGTTTTAGTCAGAAATAGTTTTCTCAGTGTCTTTTATTAAAAAAAAGGAAGGCTCCAGTTCACAAATTAATAAGTTGTGGCTTGGCATTTCAGCTGTTTTCAGTAAATATTGCATGTGTGTACCTGGATTTCATGTTTCTTCATAGCAGGGAACCCAGTAATACAGACTGCTCAAGCTTTGTTTTCAGCCTTTCTCCAAACCATTTGCAAAAGCCACTGCAGTGTCTTGCTACTGCCTCTTGAAAGCCTTAACTTGCCTAATGACAATGCTTTTTCAGAGCAGAGTCATTGGAATAAGTGCTGCATCTCAACAGATGAAGTGTGAAAGGAGCTGTGGACACTGCAGCTACTGAGCACACAGCCTGGCAGGTCAGCCATGGATTGCACATGAGATGTGTTCCATGGTGTGCTGGAGCTGAGCTTGGAGGTGGCAGTTTGGCAGAGAAAAACTGATACAATGACCCACCACACCACACAAGAGCTGTCAGCAGGAAAATTATTCCTCTCCTTCCCATCTCTGGTCATGGTCAGGAATGGCTCTTCTTTCAGACTAGCACACTCTAGAGAGTGGAAGAGATGCTTGGCTTCTGAGGGGAGGTGGATAAGACAGTATTCCCAAAGCTGGAGGTGGAGAGGAGGGAGCAGGTCTGAAATAGTGGGTTTGCAAAAGTACAGGGGTGTTGGTTTAACCCCTCTGTTTGTGAGCTGCTAGGCTCTCAACCTCATTCTTCTGATTTCCATTCTGCTGCCATTCTTCACAGAAAGCATGCAATATTGGGTTGGGTTTTTTTGCCTGATTATAAATTTGGTGCATTTTCAACTGAGAATGGCCCAGCAGAATAAACTAATAATGCAAATTGGTTTGAGTGAATCAAATGTCATTTTCATCCACAGAAAAAAACCCCATCTGAATACTCTATTTTATGATTATGTGAAAATAATTCCCATTTTTTTAAATCCAGCTATTTATTCATGGCCTACCAGAAGTACCAACTGAGAGCAGTACAATGCAGATAAGTGACAGCACAACTACAAGTTAGCATGGGAGTTACAGATTTCTGTAGTCAGGTCATAGAGTAACATGATCCATCTATTACCAGCTAGGTCTGAGCCTTTCAACAGGATCATGAAGCAATGTTTATTTTCAGTCATTTACTTCTATTGTTTCCACCTTTCTCAGACATGTTCTAAATTATGACAAGAAGGAAAGTCTTTAAGTTTCTTTACACATCTTTTTCTGTCTAAAATGTGTTTAACTACTGCTAGGATAGTTCAGGACAAGCATTTTTGTGTACATGGTGATAAAAATTGTTAGTTGTCCTGAATATTGACTTCACAGTAAAATGGCCTTTTAATTTTTTCCCTTTATATTGGGTATTTGGAAATACTTGGAAAACAAAAATTATCATTGTATTGGGTTTGCATGGAAAGCTTTTGGTATCAGAGGGTCTACAGGGGTGGCTTCTCTGAGGTGTTGGCAGAATCTTTTCCCATGTCCAATGGAGCTAATTTCGGCTATCTCCCAGATGGACCCACTGCTGGCCAAGGCTGGGCCCATCAGCAGCTGTGGTAGTGCTCCAGGGATAACATTTAAAAAGGGGGAGGAAGCCCCCAGCCTGTGCAGCAGCAGTGGGATAGATGAGTGAGAATATGTGAGAGGAAGGTCAGTGCAGAAGGAGGGGAGGAGCTGAGGGTCCCCTGCAGCCCCTGGTGCAGCAGCAGTGGGATAGATGAGTGAGAATATGTGAGAGGAAGGTCAGTGCAGAAGGGGGGGAGGAGCTGAGGGTCCCCTGCAGCCCCTGGTGCACTAGCAGTGGGATAGATGAGTGAGAATATGTTAGAGGAAGGTCAGTGCAGAAGGAGGGGAGGAGCTGAGGGTCCCCTGCAGCCCCTGGTGCAGCCTGGGCTGAGGCAGCTGCACCCCTGAGCCCAAGGATGCCCATGGGGGTGCAGAGATCCACCTGCAGGAGACCCACACCCTGGAGCAAGTGGTGCTAAATGAATATGGGAGCCTATGGAGAGCCCATGCTGGAGCTCCCGTGGACAGGACAGGGCCTGTGGAGTCGAGCCCACACTGGAGCAGGTCTTTAGCAAGCCTTGTGATCCTGTGGGGGACCCACACTGGGGCAGCCTGTCCCTGAGGGACTGCACCCCGTGGAAGGGACCCACGCTGGAGAGGTTCCTGAGCTGCAGCCAGTGACAAGGACACACATTGGAGAAGCTAATAGAGACCTGTCTCCTGTGGGAGGGACCCCACCATGGAGCAGGAAAATGTGTGAGGAGGAAGGAGCAGCAGGGACAATATGCAATGAACTGACCACAAACCTGCACTGCTTTGTGGGGAGCAGGTAGAGAAGTCTGGATTGAAATTAAGCCTGAGAAGAAGGAAGAGGCAAGGGGGAGTTTTTAAAGATTTGGTCTTACTTCTCATAATCCTACTCTAATTTTTTAGGTAATAAATCAAATTAATTTTCTCCAATCAAATCTATTTTGCCCAGAAAGGTAATTGCTGAGTCTTTGTCTTGACCAGCAAGCCTTTTGTGATATTTTCTCCTCCCTATTTTGCTGAAGAGTGGAGTAACTCTGGCTTGGTGGGGCACCTGGCAGATAGCCAGTGTAAATCCACCATGCCATTTACCTGTCAAGGTGTCACCAATTGCAGCTGCACAGCTTTGGAGTAAATTCAACTCCCTTTGAGACTAGTAACACCAGTCCAAACACTTTTTCCAAAGATACGAAGTGCATTGTACTCATATGCCAATGGTAGCTGCTATGAAGTTGGAAAGGTGAATGTATTCAAAGAGTACACTGAGAGACACTAGAAGCCCAAAAAGCTTTCCCCATGAATGCCATCCACCAACACCACCATGTTTTGAAGGTGAAAGAAACTTCATAGAAACCACAAAAAATGCCTGGAAGAACTGGGAGAATTAAAACGTACCTACAAAGTATATACAGTGGGAAAATTAACATTTTGAATAATTTTTTTGAGGAAGGCTGCTTCTTCCAATTCTTATTGCAGTATTCCTTACAGTTCTTCCACTTGACCTTGTTCAAATCATTGTTTCTGCTGCAGGAAGAAGAGCAAAATTATTGCTGTAAAATTAAAGTCCATGGAGAAGGAATGAAAACAGAAAGAATCTATCTCCAAGAGCTCCCTCGCTGTGGATGAAGCTCACCCTACGGAGAGCAGCGAGATGCCTTCCTTCTTCACTTGCTCCCTGTTTCTCACCTCCTGATACTTCTTCAAAATATTGTACTCTGAATGCTCTGAGTTTTATCCTGTGACATTTTGTCAGGTGTGTAAATTCCAGCCTACCAAAGAAACACAGGATCAAAGTCTAAATTGACTTACTAGTGTTCCGCACACCTGAGGAGGTTTTTCTGACGTATTTTTACTTTATTTTTTGATTCTGTGCACCTACAAAGCGTGGAGGGCTGGCAGTTACTGTTCTAAAAAGCACAGTAGAATAATAACAGATGATCCTGAACAAAGTTGTGAGAGGTCTGCAGTCCTCTTCAGCACCACACAAATTCAAATTTGTAACAGTTTTGTGATGGGACTGGAAGGCCCTTCTCTCTCCTACCCCACTGCCCAATAAAATTTCCAGAAATACTTCTGTGTGTACAGGTAAGTTAAAACTCAGATTAAACCCCCTGAAAGCAGCAACAGAGGTTACAAGAGAAACACTATTACTATGCAGTGCTACTCCTACACCATCAGCTGGTAAGCCTCAGAAAAACATAAATAAACTAATTAGAGACAGAAAAATCTTTAGTGTAATGATGTCCAATCACTCACTGCACCATTCTCTTTGATAAGCAAGGGGAAAAGGGAATCAACACATGTTCACTTTTAGGCATATGACCTAGTCACCAGTAACCTTTATCTAAGTATCTGGGTATTTTATAGCTAAGTACCTTTACATGTAGCTGTGAGATGATGTACACAGGTGATGCCTGAGGTGGCCACCTAAAAACAGAGACTAGACAAGAGTAAGAGAGTAAAAGTAGGTATTGATTTGAAGGGCCTTCAAAGGTACACCCTGGGCAGTCAAAAGACTACACCCAAGATGGACCCTGGGTCATGAGTTCTTCACACTTTTATAAGCTTGGTGCATTTGCATATCAGAAACAATTCTCCAGTTACAACCCCAGTTAATGATGGAACTACCCCACGTTTGCCCTCCTCTTCAGAAGCCTGGGACAATCTAGGTGTCCTTGGAGAGCAAACCTAGAGTGGCTTGTTATGTCTAACTAGAGTCAGAGAACAATAGTTAACAGGCCACAAGAAACTTCAGAGTCACACACCAGACAGTACAGGATTTGAAAAATATAAAAGTTAAAACCTAAGGCATCACAAGAATATTTGGATAGCCACTTAATACAAATTAATAGGGTATAAAATATAAAAGTTAAAACCTAAGGCATCACAAGAATATTTGGATAGCCACTTAATACAAATTCTATCAACCTGTCTGCACCATTTTTTTATTCATGAGAGTTGTATCAGTCTAAAAATTCCCAAAAGAATGTGTGGGAATACCTGTCACCTGCAAAATGATACTGTAACTAAGAAGATTTCAATACCTGTAACAGAATACTGAGGACAAGTCATTGTACAAAGGAAGAGCATCTAGAAAATTTTAATGACAGCATTTCTATTGTTGATTTCAGAAATTTGCAATGCTTACATTTCCTGGCTTGTCTGCAAGACTACTAACCAACTTTTAGCTAAAAGGGTGAAAATTCTTATGTAATTTAATGCATCAGACCAGGGAGAAAAAGGTGAAAATAGGAAAGAAGAACTCTGCAAGACCTGACTATTCCATGATGGACAACTTCATCAACAGGCATGCATATGGATGTATGAACATATGTCTACCTCTTTCTGGTCATTAGATTTAATTCTCTTCAGATGGAGGCTAACTTAGCTCATCTCAGTTTCTTCCTTTTCCATTTCAACAGTCCTGTCATAACACAGGCATGGACCAAAGTTGGGTGGTCCAACCCAAAGGTACATACATGAATTGCACAATCATATTAAAAAGAATACTTGATTTTCAAAATAAAATGCAACACCAAGGCATTCAGCAGGCACAAGTTCTGGCTTCAGTAAAAGAAGAATCAAAACATAAATGCTGCAGATCAGATCCTGTCCTGTTTTTTGTACAGAGATGCAGATCAGTTTTAATCATCTTATTAGTGGTGGGTTTAGTTTAGGTCAGGATGTGCTCTGACACAGGTCTTAATGACATATTAGAGGTATAGATATTAGAATTAAGAACAGTTTTCCAAATTTTGTAAAAGTGAAGAAAGAGAAAATCTAAAGCAGAAAAGAAATACACCTTTAGTGATTTCATTGCTGAAGAAACAGCCAAGATCTTCTCCCAGTTATAAGTTCTCCTAAACTCAGAGAATTGCAAAATCCTAATTATGTTTTCTTCTTGCTCACTTAAGAAACATCTTATATATTCTTAGTGATGTGTAAAAACTGCTTATTAACTGCCTGCAATTTTTCCATTGACTGTGGAAACTGCCATTTCATCACAATGCCAGAACCTACTCCCAGGGTTTTGCAAAGTCACCAAGTGCTCAATGAAATGAAAACAAATGGAAGATTTTAAATTTCATAAAATATCATCCTCACAAGATTTTGAAAGAAGGAGAACTGTGAAAACTTTGGTGGAACACAGAAGAGAATACTCCAAGTAGGGGCTCTTCTCTGTATTCACCAATAATGATTACACAACTGTGGAGGGAAAAGAAGCATGTTAGCACTAATAATCTGCCTCCCATCAATTGTAAAAATCAGCATAAACCTGCCCACTGCAGAGGAAGAGCACTGATTAACATCAAATCAATCTCTCTTTCTCACATTGGACCATTCACCCCTCTCAAGATAAGAGGTTAGGGTATGTATCCTACCAGATACTGGCAGCAGCAGTTGGAACATTCCCTTCATCTTAAAAAAGATCTCAGGCACCCACTCCTGTAATCTTTACATTTATAGTAACCTGCCAGTTTCTACTTTTATTTAAAGTAAGTCCTAGTTGTACATGGGGTTTTAGGTCTCAGTTTAAATTTGAAATATGAAACAGTATTCTCCTACAGATTTTTCAAGGCAAGCTGAGAAAACACTATTTTTTAAGAATACAAGTAGAAGAGATGGAAAATAGAGAACCTTTTTTTTTTTTACCTCAGCGTTGGGAGAACAATAATTTAAAATAGAGATGATAATGAGTAGTGCTTGAAAAGAGACAATTTCATTCATAAACTTGTTATTGTGTTTTTATCAGACATAATTACAAAATTTGGCCTATGAATTGCATGATTTATTTTCTATCATTTGTTTATTATCATATAAAAGATTTCCACTAATATGTTATTCCTGTAGGATTATTATATTATTTGCAAAAGACACTCTTTACTCCCCTTGGGTTTTCCATTCTAAGCAGGAAAATATGCTGCTAATATTTGGATGAGCTCCAGAGGAGGAGTAGAGAGAAAGGAGTAGAGAAAATGGAATCACTATATGCATGCACTTACCTCAAAAAAGCTCTTGCAATACATGCATTTTTACTGCCACTCCCTGCTCCCAACTCTAATGAACAAGTTATACTCTTCACCTTCATAGATCTTCTCTTATAACATAATTGTGCAGGGAAAATGTTAATTGCAGTAACATGCCATGCTAGCAGAAGGATTTATCCATTCTAAGTACACTCTTTCTCAGTGATTTAGCATGACAGTAAATTTGTAGAATTAATGTACTGTGGATTTAATTTCTTGTAAAAGAGAACATCAGGTGTTTGCATCATTCCAACAGGCTCCACTTGTCCTGNAAAAACAAAAAAAAAAAAAAAAAAAAAAAAAAAAAAAAAAACCCAAAAAAAAAAAAAAAAAAAAACCAAACCCAAAAAAAAAAAAAAAAAAATACACCAGATTTTGACATTGCTGAAATATTCCAGTTTCAGGTAAATAGTTATCTCTCCTCTTTTCCATTTACCCTCTTTAACAAAAATAATCAGCTTGCATTACATGGTGTTTTCACTATTCCACTTGGATATAGAGGAGGAGGTCTGCAAACTGGAGCCCAACTCATAGTCAAGATTCCTGGGAAAGCATCTAATAGCCTAGAAAGTGGAAATGCCTTCAAATAAATAAGGGTACTTAAAAAAACTATAATAAGAGCAGCAGCTTGGGGAGAGGGAAAGTGAGCTCCACAAGCTGGACCAAAAGTCCCTATCCTATCTGCCAATGTTCTTTGTGGCTCGTGGAAATACAAGTTCTTCCCCCCTTCCTTTCACCTGATGAGACCAGAGGTAGCAGTATCACATTTCCTTATGCCATAAAGTTCTCACTCATTACTGTAATTTTCCAGGTGTACATAATATATTTGATTGTTATCATCTGGCTAAAATAGTACCTGAAGTTAAAAAAATAAAAAAATGGCAGTTGTTAAGTTTGGAGGTTATTGCCTCAGAATTTAACACCATAGTCTACAAAATACACAAGCCCAATAATATATATGCTATTATGTGCCCAAGTTACTTTTCCAGGCAACAAGGAAATAAGCTCTCTCATGTACCTTATTGTGTGGCTTATATCTATATTTGGGTCCAAATTTGCTGAAGACTATTGAACACCATATTGCATTTATGGGTTTCTATACATCGTCCAACAAAATGCACATATCATATAAAATATTGAGGTCTTTATCCTCATATTACTAAATAATTTTTATACAATTAATTGCAGCATCATTTTTTCTAGCTATATCAGTAGAATTTACTAAAAAACCCACAAGGTAGTAGCCAAAAGTGAAGAGGCTAAATCTCAATTTAAAGAACAAAAATGACATGAAAGAAAGATTGGGTAAAGTTTAAGCCAATGAAAGTATGAGTCATTATTATATAACAAGCAAGTTGGATATATTTTAAGCTGAAAAAAAAGATAGGTTGAGAGGGGAAGAGAGCACAGAAGTGGGAGTCAACAGGGGAACTGAGGTAAAGTAAGTGGGTATGTAAAAGTTTATGAGCACTATTAGGAACTTATATGTTCTCTTAATTCTTGTTTACCTACATTCTTTGAAGTCTCAGGTAGAACTGTTATAAAATGTTAACTGTTTTCATCCCAAGGGATGAACTATCCATTCAAACCACATCAATGTAATTAATTGCCACTAAGTAGCTATTAGGCAACTTCTAGGTAACTTTCACAAACTTATTCTGTTCGTAGAAGACACAGCTGGGTAGAAATTAGTCTCTAAAAATACTTTCACACAACCTGCTTGTTTTCTAGTCACTGTCTTCTTATGTTATGCTCATTCCATCTGTCAATAGATATGAGTCACACATTCGACCTTTCAGTTTCACTTGCGCACATAAATTTCTTCCAATTTCCTGTGAAACAAACACTTTTAACTCTTTAGAGGCTAGCAGTTCACACAGATAGTGTGCTAGAAGAGCTGAGGTAGAAGCAAACTCTCATGTTGATATTCTTATCTTTTCAGTCTGCAATACCTTTTGAGAGTAGGTTGTCTCTCCCTTTTGCTGACCACCCTTCTGCCCACACTACCACTAACGTGCACTGAAAAAGTAGCAAATAAATGGAACTCCAGTCCAAAAAACTGTGTCTAACTATATTTTCAACCAGAGAAGCAGATACAAGTCACGCCTGACAATACCAGCCATGATCAGCAGATTCACTGAAGTAAAACTCTAGTTTTACCAAAGTAAATCTGTAATTTTACCATTTTTAAACCTGAAGCAGGCAACATTTGGTTCAAAGCTAACTTAAAAATAAAGACTCATGCTTGCTCAAATGCTACCCACTGACATAAATCATGATGCCTTTACCAACTGATCCCACTTTGTTCCTTCCCAAACACTATAAACACCTCCAGTATGAACGAAGAATGAACACGACCACAAAGAACACAGGAAAAAATGTGAAGTCAGAGCATTATTTTGGCATTTGGGAGTATATTACCTCACTTTCTTTCAGGCATGGTGTACAATTTAATTCAATCTTTCAGGAAGCCATTAAGACAAAGGGGGAAAAAATAATTTTAGTAAGAATCACAAAGCTGGACTACTAAGAGACCAAATTCTGCACAATGACCTGGCAAAGAATGATGGGGACTTGATGAGTAAAATTTGTTAGCAGACCTCATTGACAAGCTCATTTAACTCATTACTGTTGAAACAGCAGCTCTGCAGTGAGATGCTTTCACAGAACAGAAGATTCACAGTCTGTTTCAATTAAGCACTACAATAGCATACAAGGGTCTGTGGTTTGGCTTTATGGTTCCCTTCCAAAATACACCAGACTTGGACCAGCTGTAATATTGTCCCATCAGAATTACTTCAGCCATCCAAGCAAAGTTGCTTTTCTGCTGTGACTGAGATTTCCCTACCTTCAGTAACTGGAGGACAGTTTTAATGGAGAAAATAGGATCAGGCCTTTGGGTCAGGCCTGAAGCACAAAGCCCA
>VZTN01001852.1:40537-59940 GCA_013400515.1 Erpornis zantholeuca | reverse complement strand
TTTACATACGGTTTGGATGTTTAACCAGCGGAGAGTGAACAAGTTTTCTCCCAATTTAAAGATAATTTTTTTCTGTTTTTAAAGATGCCTGAAGATAGAAAGTGAGAGTGTTTGTTGTGTTTGTGTGCGTGTAAATGTTCTTGTTGCAGTTACTTAAAAAGATTAACTTTTTAGGTATTTCTTATTTGATAACTAAATCAAGTCTTGTTAGAAAACATTGTGAATATACAAAGAAAATGGGTGCTCACGTTAAAAGAAATCTCTACTGCCTTTAATTTTGATTTAATGAAATGGTGAAATTGGTTACTTTGCTTACATTTCTACTAATTTTAAGTTTATTTATGGAGATCTTGTTGTTTGTCTTCTACTACTTAAAAAGCTACTTTTATATCCCCATACTTTGAGTAGATTCTCTAGCACATTTTAGCTAAGAAGCATCTCAAAAAATGCACTGTTTTTGATGGTGCACAACAATCTTCAAACACTTAGAGTGAGACTAAAACACTCTGTTTTGTTGTGGCTTTCAGGAGATATTGAACATGAGTTGTGAAGTTTGTTAACCATAATTACATAACCATGGGCAGACTGATTTGTTTCTTTTGGGGAAATAAATGATTTTTATAGATTATGATCTCTCCCTTTCACCACTGTTCAATATCCATCTTACCAATTAAGGATTCCAACCTTATGCTTCCCTTCTACCTGTATCCTCTGGCAAGTCTCAGTTCTTCTTGAGTTCCTGCAATTGCTGTGGATCAGGTGCAAGAGTTGTTGCCTTATATTGGAACAAATGACCACCATTTATTCACTGGTAGTAAGTTGCCCCTATGCCAGACAGCAGTTCTTTTCACTTTAGTTGCTGAGGTTTCAGCCGTGACTTGATAGTATTGTGTAAAAGGTTTTTCAGTAGTCTTAGGACATATTTCCTGAAAAATTCTTACCTTGGAGAAATGTGATTCTTATTTGTTGGTAACACTTTTGCTGTTGCTTGTAAGTTTGTACTATGTCTATGCCTACAAGTTGATATGATCAGGGATTGTTCTAGTTATAGTCATTTGGTTTGATGCGACTGCAGGAAGAAACTTCCTCTATTGTTCCTATGGGAATATGTTAGAAAAATATCCAGTAACTCTTAAATATTCCATTCATTTTTGTCAAGTTGCTTACCGTATTTATGAAAAAGCCTGGCATTTGTGCATTTTAGTACATCTATTGTAACTTCACATTATGTCAAGAAAAGAGCGTACTTGTAGCATGCACTCAGTCTGATTAGAACAGGAACATATAGTGCTAGCTGATGATGTACATAGCTAGTGTCCCTCTAGAGATCTAACTCTAGGTGCTAGGACATGGTAAAATCTGCAGGAAAGCATATGCTTTTGAAAGCATTGCTGTTTTTGTAATTGAGGCATAGTAATACATATTACAGTCACACTACACTTTCTGTGTAGGCATGTGTTGTTGTCTTCCATAAATAAGTTTGAGTAGAATTGTATTCACAAGTTTTGATAGATTAGTGAGCTCTTGTGTCATTTTTTTAGAATCGTAGAACCATAGAACCATAGAATATCCTGAGTTAGCAGGGACCCACAAGGATCATTGAGTCCAACTCCTGGCCCTGCACAGGACACCCCAACAGTCCCACCATGTGCCTGAGCGCATTGTCCAAGGGCTTCTTGAACTCTGTCAGTCTTGGTTCCATCACCACTTCCTGGGGAACCTGTTCCAGTGCCCAACCACCCTCTGTGTGAAAAACCTTTTCCTGATATCCAACCTAAACCTCCCCTGATACACCTCCAGTTCCCTCAGGTCCTGTCACTGGTCACCAGAGAAGACACCAGTGCCTGCCCCTCCTCTTCCCCTTGGGAGGAAGTTGTAGACAGTGATGAGGTCTGACCTCAGTCTCCTCTTCTCCAGGCTGAACAAGCCAAGTGACCATAGCCGCTCCTTGTATACCTGACATGAAATCTCTACAGTAATATGCTTCATCGGAATTTTTCAGATGCTTCTTTTTTAACAGTAAGACTTTGCATGGATATGACATGTTCTTTCTGAGGTTGGGAACCATTAGTGTGGTGGAGCTGTTTATTCCAGAGGAGACACAGAGATATTTTTTTGGGAGGTTCATGCTAAAATTTATACAACTATTACACTTGCCTAAGGCAATGCTAAGGTTTTGGTGTTTTTTTAATGCTGAGATGCCTTTATAATTTTTGGTAGAGGTGAGAAATGGAGATTGCAGTCCTTTGGAAATTATAGTGCTTTCTGTAATAAATTCCTAATTCTAACAAAACTGTTTAAATACTGAGCTCCCACAAAAGTCTCTCAAAGTAGGGAGGCAGTCTCCATTCCAGAGGTGAAACTAATACAGGGCTTTTCAGAAGTGCTGACTTATTTGAAAAGCAGTGTATTTTTCTGGAACCTTATTGTCATACCTTTGGTTTCTGAAAAAGGAATTCTTAGTGCAAAATTCACTAATGCAAAATCTCTCAGATTTGATCTAATGTCTATCAGGTATGCATAAGGAGAGATTTTAGAATATAGACCTTTTGCCTCCATATCTGAGTGCTTTTCAGAGCTGTTTTTATAATTTTATCCTTTTGATCTATTTGGATTTTGGATTAAGTGGATTATATGGTCTTTTCATCATTATAGAGGGGTGCAAAATTTGAAAATTTGGTTTTCTCCTTGTCCTTTGTGTGGAATGACAAGAATCCATCTCCAATCCTGCTTTTTTCATCAAGGAAGTCTCTCTGTATTGATTAATCTTGCAAGTAATTTATCTGTGTCTGTTAATTAAAGAAATGATTGAAGAGTTTGGAGATCAAGGCACTTAGCACTGAAAGTTACAGTCTAATGCATCTATTATGTTTAATAGCTTCAGAACAAATGAGTCCATGGAACACGATAAAACTCAGGTTTTCAATTCCCATTGCCTCCCCTCACAGTGGCCTCATTACCCTCATCAGATACAAGCTGTTAATCAATTCTAGGTCTTCTTTTTTGAAAGGATGTGTAATATCACAGATAGATCCTTCTATTGTTTATCAAGACTCAGATTATTTGAGTTTAAAAAAAGTGGTTCAGAAGGATTAATACAGTAAAGGGATTATCTTTTTCCACAAGTCGACGAGAAGTAAACTATCTTCTGCTTAGGTACATGAGGATACTGTTGTAGGGAGTCAAATGGGGCACTCGTTGGTTAACTGGAGCTGCCTGCTGTGAAGGGACTTCAGTCCCAGCAGTGACAGTCTCTGGTGGTGTGAGTGTGACTCCCAGAGTGGCTCCTGAATGGTCAGATAGGAAAGTTATCTTAACAATACCTTTCTAAAGAAATTAGAAGTAATGAAGCTTCACGCACACTTTCTTCTAATCACTGTCAGTAGTCACATTTTTGTTTATAGTCAATTCAAAACTAGTCAGTCACTTTTAGTCTAAACCTTTCCCAGAACATTACATTAAGCTTTTCTTGTTAATTGAGATTTAGATCTATTACTTAATTAATTTCCAGGTTCCAGGTTTCTACCTCAAGATCTTTCATGCTTTTCTAAAACTCCCGAATACTGTGAATCGAAAATATTTATGATTTTGATGTTAAAAAGAGCTCTGAGTCTTCTAGAAAGAGGAAAATGGAAGATAATCTTGAAAATTACTTAAAAAAACAGAAAGCAACCCATCTTTTTTTCAGAGACTGTTTTTCAAGTTGTTTTAGTTTTTTATTCAGATTTGCTAAATTTTAATTTGAGCTCTTCCATAGATAGTATTGTGTGTTCATTGTTAGATTTTAAAATACTTCAAAGACACTTTTATATGATGCAGCTGTCTTAGCAGATTGAGTTCTACTTTTACTTGTAAAAGGCACTGTTTTCTGGTGTTTGAAAGAAAAATCATGAAATCATTCATCACTAACCACTCAATTGTGAGGGTAATATATTATTTTTTAAACTTAAAAGGATTAGAAGCATTTTTTAAATGAGGCAAACCTACTCATTTCTCTGGGTTTTTTTCCCCTATATATTTTACCTCTGAGGATCCATTTTACCTGCTTTGGAATCCTACTGTGGATTCTTTGAATTAGGGAGAAGTGAAGCTGTAATAACTTTATTTCCAATAATTGGATCAGTTAGGGGGGCATTTGGATGCCTGCTGTGGGCCCTTCTTTTTTTAGTTCATTCCAAGCCCATAACAGCAGACACACCCATCCCAAGAGTGTGAATCTGCCGGAGCAAAACTCAAAACTACATTTATAGGTAAGTAAACTTTTTCTTTTACCATTAAAGTTCTTATTCAGCTCCTTTCCCTTTCTCCCCATTACCCATCTCCCCCAAAAGTCCCACAAAGAAGAGACAGAAGAACACTATTAATAGTTTGCATTTAATTTTATGTAGCCAACGAATGAAATGACAGAACGTGTAATTATAGCCAGTATGTTACCATTCGTTTTCAAAAATATGTTATAGGAGGTTTATTTACTTTAAAATAGAGATACGAGTGTAATCATTTGTATAGTAATCTCGCTGAAGATTACAGTTATTAATACCAGAAGATGAAATGAGAGTGTAAAATACAAATTATTATGTCTCTATGTAGTAGGACAGTGTGAGAATTGGGTACCATGTATTTTGTGTATACAAACTTTCATTAGGTCTGCGTTTTGTAGTGTTATGTAATAGATGAAACTGGCACCCGATGTAACTTTCCCAAGAAAAAGCAGATTTGCAACATCCAGTTCCTATAGATGACTTTGGTTTATGTTCATACATGTTTTAAGAAAAGTAAAGGGAAGAAGTTTCTATCTAGAGAAATTGCAATAAAGTGTTGCAGCATTTCCAACTATCTAGGGAAAATTGCTTTCTTTTATATTTTTAAAGAATGTTATACTGAAAAGCACATTTTTTTTAAGAAGAAAAGTAGAGGCATATTTTTTAATGGTGTCTACTTTCCTTTGGCACTCTCGTGTAACATGAAAGCAAATTCCCACATTTATGCAGGTTGTGCTTTACGTAGGGTAGTGCAGAAGCCTGCTCTTGTAAGGAGGTGTAGAAAATAACTAAAACTCAGTTTAGTAAGAAGTGTATTTTATTTTTATTTATAGCATGAACTAAGATAAGAAAATTAAATATAATATGCATGTAGCATACGCCCTTGATTGTACCTGTTAAATGGATGGGAGGATTTATAATATTACTTACCCAGTAATGACTTTATTTTGTTCTGGGACAGTCACTTCTCTATAATGGATTTAAATTTTGATAAAGAACAGCATGTATAATTAACAAAGCTTATTAACAGTTTAAGCCTAGCATTTCTGTGGCTCATAGTCACTAAGTTCACTCCAACATCAACCTAAGATGATGACACAGACTTTTTTTCATTATTATCCTACATAAATGTTACTGGATCTAGTTAATTGAAAATATTTTTGAATGCAAGGTATGATGTCAGAATAAAATCAAGATCTGGAAGGGAGATTAAAAATGCCCACCAATAAATTTTAAAGTAATTTCATTATTTCTAAAGTTTGTTGTTCCTACAAATGAATTTGATTGGAAATGTTAATCTGTAAGTGATACATGAAATAATTAGTCTTCATTAAGTCTACTGTTAGTGTGTTGCCTTTTTCTTGTGAAGTTAGGTGCTGCATTATGTATTTCAAAAGTATTCACACTTCAGGTTTTTCTCAGATTTTTTAACAACTGAGTTTACAAAACTATAATTCTTCACAAAACAATCACATAGATAAATCCCCAAATTTGTTTCAGAAAAATCTCTCATAGATAAATTGAAATCATATTGTTTATAAAAATAATTCAGGGAGGTTAAATTACAGCTTCCAGTCTCTAAACAAGTGGAGATGCTTGATTTTAATTTGCTGTAGTTCAATTCTTGTTATTATCTAGTGTAATATTTATTTTGTATTAGTATAGTTGACAGGGAATAATGAGTTACCAAACATTCTTAAGCAGAAAAGTTCATAAAATCATATTTCGTCCTCCAGTTATGCCGATTACATTATTGTCGTATTTAAGAAAACAAACAGAACTTTACCAAAATGAAGATTATGAATTGTGCTACACCCTAAGGCATGTCAGAGATTCCTGTAGTCCTTTTAGGGGTTTTGTGTTTGGTTTGGTTTGTGGTTGTTTTATTTCCTGAATGAGTTTGGACATCCCTCTTGATGAACTTTCTTTTTTGCATAGTGACCAGAAATTTGATAGTCTCTTGACAGATTGCTAAAAATCAGCTGTTTCTGTTCAGATTCTTGTAAATCCCTTCCTCTGAACTGCAGCAGCTGGAAGCCCTCTGGTCTCTACTTTGGAGCCTTTGTAATTATGTTCTGTTCTATAAAGCTTCCTATACCAGGTTCATGACTTTACTTTCTTAGTTTCTTCTGTAAGGGAGCAAGCAGTGAGACTAAAATTTCTGACTTATGTTTGCTGAGTTTCTCCTTCAAGAAGAGGAGCTAGTGCTGTGGGAATATCTTCTAGTGATTGAAGGGATCTCTTTAGTTGTTTAATTATTTGCTTATTGGAATATGGTTTGAGGGGGAGGTCAGGTGAGAACAACCTCTCATGGCCAGTAATGCTGAATATTCATTAAAGAGTAGAAAGTTAAAAATGGATATTTGTCCTCACTCCATTGATATGTCATCCATCAGTACCATTAAAGTAATTTTAAATCTTACTTATATCCAGATTATATTGATTGGTTTAGATTCTTGTGGTCTACATAACACTATTGGTTGAGAGGGACAGGGCACTTGCACATCTTTGAAGAGATTGTGAAAAATAACTAGGGAAAGATAAGAGTTGTCAGTAAACATAGATTTGTTATTTAGGCATATGGTTGTGTTATTTGTCGAAAAATCCTAGTCTTGACTGTTAGCTTAAATAAGATAAGCTTGTACTTGGTCTCTGGCTGACTTGTCTGATGTTCAAAAATGGAAGGTTTGACAATAAGTAATAACTGCTTAGGACTGGTATATTTGGGATAAATTTATTCACTGCAGATTTAAATAATGCAAATAAGTGGTATTTCAAATGAGTGGAGGCATATACCAATAATCTCTGAAGAGTGTTAGAGCTTTAAAATATTACACTCTTAATTGTTATGCAAAAAGGTTGTACTGGAGTCATCAAAATGGTTCATACAGAATTCAGCGTTAGAGGATCAATCTTTGTGGTTCTGAAGAGGAGTACATTCGCATTTATCCATCTTGGATATGAAGTCTCCAACTGAATTCCTTACAAGGTGTAAATGGGGAAGTAGTAATTTATATGTTGTGTCTTCAAGATAAATCAGAAATCTCTGGATTTTAAAGTTTACTAAACAATATTAATCGAACAGAGTGTTACCATTCTGCTAAAACAAAGCTCAGCAACCATGCATGTGGTTCTTATTTAGGCTTGTTACCTTTTCACAAGTATTTACAAAACACGCATTTCCAACTGCTAGGACATGCAGTTCTAGAGGTTTTTAGGCTACCATCCTATTATACTCATTTGTTGAAAAAGTTTAATCTGAGACTTAAGACAATCATCAGGTTTGCAAGAAAGTAGTAACATCGGAGACTTCAGCACTAGTGGTGTTCTGGCTGCTGCTTTGGAAAGATTTCAGATTAAATGGAAGAATGCAGATACTTCTTTAATACAGCTCCCCTCATCCAGCTACTGCCCCTAATATTTGCTCAGCTTCCAAATATATCCATTTTCAGCGTGGATATGCTGCAAATCACAATTGACTTGCAGTTTCAGAAGAAATATATTCAAAGGTATCTGTGGTTATTCCAGTGCAATGTGTTTTTGCACAGAGGTTCTGCAGTAATTAATTTCTAAATCTGAAAGTACTCATTGTTTTGACATGCAGATATTTCCAAAGATGAAGGCCACAACCTGTCTCCAGGAATACTGTTCATAACAGGACAGGTGAGACACAACTGCTTGGAAATCCATTTCAAACTTGTGGTTCCTATAATATTTTGTTTCTTGCACCACAGTGACCCATTTAATTTGACAGAACATCTCTGCTAATTTTTAGATTAAGATAGTTTATGATCTTGCTCTGAGTACCAAGGTACTGCCTTTTGGTGTGCATTTTGCAATTTAAGTGAATGTCCATGCAGATTTGCCAAGCAAAACCAATGCACACAGGAGAACAACTGGGATCAGACTGTACTCTGAACAGTCATAAATTTGTTCAAGTAACTGAACAAAATTTAGATACATTTTTGATGTCTATGTTCTTGGGAGGCAGGGAAGGGGGAGAAGTGAATAATATCTCTAAAAAGAAAATAATCTGGGAACAACAAACTTGTTGATACCTGATCTATAATATGGTCAGAAAGCTCTTCTGTGGCTTACTACATATTCCTTCTATTACAAAAATTGCTCTAAAGAGTGAAGCAAAAAGATCCTGATCACACTTTATTGGTCTCAAGAGCATGTGAGCCTACCTGTTCATAACTGTGGCAAGCTTTGAACCTAAGTCTGCAGGATTTGAAAGAAAAATGTTAGTCTGATATTTCTGCAAACTCCTAGATTCTGATAATAAATTCTATCATCTATGGAATGAAGTGGACGAAGCTTGCATACTGATGTCTTGAAGATTATGAAGAATATTTGAATGGATATTGTAAAGTTCCGAAGTTCATCTGTTCATTAAGACCCTATGGGGTCTTGGGACTCGTGCCTTAACAAGATAGATTTATGCAAACTTGCATATATTTGATTGTAAAAGAGAAGACTTGAAGACATCTGTTTTAGAGGTTAATTACTCTCTCCTCACTTCTCTGATACTCTATTGATTATTCTTATATAGTTCAAAGTGAGTTCAGAATTTGATAAAGCCCGGTGGTGTTTTTCACCTTACATATTTCTGCAGCTATGATGGCAACCAAAAAAGTATTTGTGCCCATTCAGTGGAGTTTTTCCATTATGCTCAATGAAGATAGTGGTACTATGTACTCATCCTACCTTTAATACACTAGTTCAACTTGATATTTTCATAGAATGTCCTGAGCTGGAAGGGTCCCACAAGGATTACTGAGTCCAACTCCTGGACACCCCAACAATCCCACCCTGTTATTGAGAGCGTTGTCCAAATGCTCCTTGAGCTCTGGCAGCCTTGGGGCTGTGACCACTTCCCTCAGGAGCCTGTTCAGTGCCTGATGACCCTCTGTGTGAAGAACCTTTTCCTGATATCCAACCTAAACCTCCCCTG
Organism: Erpornis zantholeuca; assembly: GCA_013400515.1. Taxonomy (NCBI): domain Eukaryota; kingdom Metazoa; phylum Chordata; class Aves; order Passeriformes; family Timaliidae; genus Erpornis; species Erpornis zantholeuca. The sequence continues at coordinate 50,721 of VZTN01001852.1, read as the reverse complement.
ACACAGTTCCAGTTGTTCCCTCGGGTCCTGTCACTGGTCACCAGAGAGCAGAGCTCAGTGCCTGCCCCTCTGATGACCCTTGGGAGGAAGCTGCAGACCCCAGTGAGGTCTTTGCTCAATCTCTTCTTCTTCAGGCTGAACAAGCCAAGTGACCTCAGATGCTCCTCATACAGATTCCCCTCAGGCCTTTCACCATCCTCGTGCCCTCTTTTGGATGCTCTCCAATAGGTTAATGTCTTCCTTATACTGTGGTGCCCAAAACTGCCCCCAGTACTCAAGGTGAGGCCACACCAGTGCAGAGCAGGGCAGGACAATCCCCTCCCTCAGCTGGCTGGTGATACTGTGCCTGATTACTCCAGGACATGGTTGGCCCTCCTGGCTGCCAGGGCACCGCTGACTCATATTCAACTGGCCAATCAACCAGAACCATCAGGTCCCTTCCCACAGATGCTCTCCAGCCTCTCATTCCCCAGTCTGTCCGTACATCTGGGGTTGCCTCATCCCAGGTGCAGAATCTGGCACTTGCCCTTGTTGAACTTCATATGGTTGGTAATTGACCAGCCCCTTCATTTGTCTAGGTCTCTCTGCAGGGCCTCTCTGACTTCGAGGGAATCAACAAGTCCTCCTAGTTTTGTACTGTCTGCAAACTTGCTTCTTTTCATATACTTGGGTCAGCTTTTTTGTCCTAGGTCCAGAACTCTCGTAGAGGCAAAACTGTAATTATCAAGTCTAGTTCTGAGCACCACCCTCAAGATGTACTGGAAATATCAAGAAATCTGTGAATAATCTGTAGCTCCATCTGCAATCACCTTTATTTAGGTGATTTTTTATTAATTTATTATTAAATTAGGTGAATTTAGGAAAACTTTGAAGGCATCCCTTTCTTCTCAGATAAGATCAACAGGTTGTGGGTATAACTTAGTAAACAGTAGTGAGTTGTCAAGAGAAGCAAAGAAGGTGCATCAAATGAGCTCTGTATTTAGAGGGAATGTGACAAGTTATGATGCAATCATCTATTTATATGTTCTCAACTTACAATCTGACATTTTGGATGATGATGAACAGCAACATTTTGAGCCCATGGAAGTTCAAGAGAGAAAATTTGTCATACTTGAATTGTTTTGGTTGTTTAATCTTGGAGCCCTCAGCATGAGGGCTCTGAACAGTGAGTTTTCATTGATCTAGCTACATCAGTTTAAGGCATCACATCTCCTCGCAATTTGCCTTACTCCTATAGTAGGGGTAGCAGAAGAAAACCTTTGCTTGGCTCTTAGCTGGCTTGTTCAGTCTGATTAGGTTAATGCAAACTGTCTTCACTAGTGCTGTAATCTGATGCACTAGACAATGAAACACACTTGTAGAAATGTGAATGTGTGTTCCCTTCTGCTACAGGTGATAACCTCAGTTAAAGGGACAGGGCAGATAACTGGTAACAGTAATGTCTTAAAAGCTAGATCCACCATCAGAGCTTTACAGGACTTTTTCAGTGTGACTGACATTTCTGGATTAAAATGAAAAAGCTGACTGACTTTTTCATAAGAACACAAGTTTCTCAATCTGTGTTTCAAAATTTCAACAGTTTTAATTGAGAAATAAGGTAGTGATATGTGTGTGTATGTATGTGTATTAATGTATATGTGTTTTTTAAAAAATAATCAAATTTGAAATCTGTTTGGAAGCTTCTGCTTCATGGTCATTCCTAAGACCTGCTATGAAGCTCAGTGAGGTCAAAGACCTCTTAGTCACAGGCAGAAAAATATTTTTTGTCATTGTATGAAGGTTAAAAAAAACCCCACATTTGTTTTAATAAGTAGTGTAAGGAAGTTAATCTATATATGCTCTCATATGAATCCAGTTTTTGTTGTTGTTGGACAGAAAAAGGAAACACCACGATGCTAAAAAGCTGCACTTTCAAGTCATCAAATTTATTTTGGTTCACATGTCTATCATAAAGTTGGCAAGTGTTCCTACTTTGAAAAGTTCCTTATTTGCAGTTGGCCAGTGTCTGTGTGGAGTTTATTGTATTTGTCTTTACTGTCTTCCAACCATAGAATGTACATAATTTTGGAGTCTTAGGAAGTTAGAGATATACAAATAGATTTGAGAATTAAAATGATGGAAAAAACCCACAAACCTGTTCACATCACTGGAGTTGACTCTTACTATTTGTTACTGTGTTCTAATGTTAATTTTGGAGATGATCCTTTAAAATTTTAATTCTTCTGAATCAGAATCTTCTACAAGTATAGACAAAATTAGAAGCCAGTTATAATTCTGGTTTACAATTTGAGAGGTTGGGGGTATTTTTGTTAAGAGTTTAATTCCTTCTTCCTTGTTTGCATCCTCCTTACTTTTCCCCTGCTCCCAAAAGGAGAGCTGGCTCATTGCATCTGGTGAAAAGGCACCACAAATCTAAGCACAAAATAAGTTATTTTTCTTATATTGTATTTGTGGTCAAGACATTTTGATAGCATTTTCAACCTGCGTTTGGTCATTACTTAGACTTAAAATCATATTCCCTTATTACAGAGAAAATGTCTTTTTTATTGACAAATTACAAAATGAGAATATAAGGTTCATGGTAGAAATTATTTTTAGTTTAGAGTATCATGTTGGTAATATAAATAGATTGTATTTTAAATGAATAGAACATACTCTTTTTGATATTTTCATGTGCTTCTCATTTCTATGAATTCTACCAAATTACAGGAGGGGGTGGTTGGCTCACTTTCTATTTTTCTGTATTCTACTTTTAAAGATTTTTAAAAATATATAAACTGAAAGGATTATTGTAGAGTCAAGCTCTTGGCACTACATAAAATTATCACAGAATTTTTTATTTCATTCATGAAAAGCATTATGATTGCAAGGGGAAAATACTGACACTTTTAAGTGTGTAGTGGCTCCCCATTTATTCATACGTGATATGGTATAGACTCCAACTCTTGATATACTACTTGTTTCAAAGAAAAGCATGGAGCGTTGGACTTATTAAAATAATTTTTGTTCATTGTTCATGTGTTCCCTGGCTACAATATATGCAAAGCCCAACTGAATCAAGTAGGGAGAAGCTCTGTCTTAATCACTGCAGATCCTTGCATAGTTCATGTATAATGAACCAGGCTTAATCTGGAAAAGAGAATCTTTTATAGTAGTATTCCTCAAAATTTGCTTCAGCTGTAAATTATATTTTTTGGCCATTACTGCAGCTTCTTTATTAGATGGTTCTCTTAGGAATTGTACAGGAACTGATTTCATATGTTTTGAAGGTGTTTTTTAATGATTAATTGGCACATGTGGTAGATTGATAGCAAATACATTAAAAAATATTAGAGAAGTTCTATTCTTGCTTTTAAATTCAATGGGTTTTGTTGTTTGTGTGCACATACATGTGGAGGAGGATTAATTGGTGGGGGTGGAAGGGAATGGACATTTTTGCTTGGACATTTGCCTATTTCTAATATATAGCATTTGTGATTTTTCTCTTAATTTGTAGATAAGCCTCTGAAGAAGCGAAAACAAGAAAACAAACCACAGGAGGTTGGAGGTGCTACTGGAGGAAATAGAACAGCTTCTCAAGAGACAGGTTCTGCAGGAAATGGGGCAAGACCAGCGTTGATGGTTAGTATTGATCTGCAGCAAGCAGGAAGAGCAGACTCTCAGGCAACAGTAACTCAGGATTTGGACATCATCAAAAAACCTGAAGAAATTAAGGAGTATAATGATGGGTTTGTGTGTGTTCCTCAAGAAGACACTGTTGGAGTTCTTAAATTTAAACCTGAAAACCATCCCGAGAGTTTTAGGAAAATGTCAGGCTTTGGGGGTCAAAAGACAGATATCCAGCAAAATGAAAACAGACAAATGGAATTTCAGCAAAATGTGAGCAGGCGGTTGGAAAGTAAACAGAATGAGAAGAAACAGGTAGAAGCTAAACGTGAAAGCAAGCATGAAAGCAGACAAATGGAAGTGAAACAAAATGAGAACAGACAAACAGAATCAAAACAAAACCAGAGCAGGCAGATGGAGATGAAACAAAATGAGGGAAAACAAAATAATGGCAAACAGGAAATAAGGCAGAGGCCTGAAACACCGAAACAGAAGAATGAAGGCAGGCCTGAAATGCCAAAACATAGACATGATAACAGGAGGGAGTCAAGTAAACCATTATCAGATAAGAAAATAGAAATATCTAGGCATAAACTAGATGTGAAATCTGATCCTTCAAGGATAAAATCTGAAAGTAGACCTGATCCAACAAAACAGAGGCCTGATGGGCGCTCAGTTTCTGATACACCAAGACGTGACCATGATAGCCTCAAACAAAGATCAGAGGACAGGGAGGAGTCAGAGAGATACAGAGGAGATCCATCCAAGATCAGAAGACCTGAATATTTGAGATCCTCAAACAAAAATGAACATGATTCTAAACATGGTATTAAATCTGATGGTTCAAAACCTGAGAAATTTGCAAGGAAACATAGACATGAGTCTGGTGAATCAAGGGAAAGGTTTTCTTCTGGGGATCAGAAATCAAGACCTGACAGCCCTCGCATTAAACAGGAAGGTAGAGGAGATTCTAGTAAATCAAGACCTGATAAACCTGGTTTTAAATCACAAAACAGCAAGGATGAACAAAGGACAGATGGTAATAAGAATAAAGTAAATAGTAATAAAGCACATGCTGACAATAAAGCAGAGTTTCCCAGTTATTTGTTGGGGGCGAGATCTGGCGCATTGAAACATTTTGTCATTCCAAAAATCAAGCGTGATAAAGATGTCAATGTCATTCAGGAATCAAGGAAAACTGAATTTAAAGGTGAACAGGACAAAGTAGAGAAGATTGGGCTAGTTGAAGATCTAAATAAAGGAGCTAAGCCTGTAGTTGTCCTTCAAAAGCTTTCATTGGATGATGTGCAGAAATTTATTAAGGATAGAGAAGATAAATCAAGGGGCTCTTGTTTTAAACCTAGCAAGAACAAGTCATCCAAATCTAATAAAGGTAAGTTGGTTTTTTTTTAATGTTAATTGCATTATATCTTGTATAATCCTGTTCTTTTAGATTTGCTACTCCTGTGGTTAGAAATTAACCACAAATGTTTAATAGTTTATATGCTTGCTTATATGGTGATTTTGGGAAACAAAGTAAAATTTATCTGTGGGATTGTGGTTATTGGAAATCGTGCTACAGTGTAACTAAAATGATTTGCTTATTCCAATGCTAGTTCCTAATGTGGAAACACTTAAATAGTCTTAAAATGTATTTCAGTTACATTAGTTTAATCTGATAATTTATCTAGTTAAAAATAACTACTATATGAATGATTAGGTGTGTCTGTATAAGGGAATGGTACTACTGTAACTAAATTGTTGTAACTCAAGTGGTGTGAAATACTATGTATACAAGCCCTAAGATTCTTTTACGTTTTTATTTGGAAATGAAATGTGTTTTTTCTAAGGGATATTTTGATGTGATGAGATAAAAAGGCAATTACAAAGCCCCATCTGCCTCTTACTCTATAAATACAGCTCTGTTGGGAAGCCTCCACAGTTTAGACTGTGGGACAATAAGATTATTTAAAAGTTCTATCTTTAGGAGAATTCAGATAGTGTTATCTCTATGGTCCAGTGTATGCAGGAAGAAAAAGTGAACTAGTAAACAGTAGACTGGCATTATCAAATTAGTCAAATAAACAGGAATTTATACATAACAGATTGTAGCTTTGATATTTGATTGTCTCTTCTGCACATTTAAGACATTTTTATTCTTGGTGCTATAATTTTAGTTTCTTTGGTTTCAGACTGAAGTAGATAATTTCACATTGTGAAATCAGTGTTACTAACTGGTCAGGGTTCTTTTTTATTGTTTAGCATTTAAAGCATTTAGATTTCTTATGTATTTATGTTTATAGAGCTGTCATGACTCAAAAATAGGCAGATAAAGTGTCAGAGGAGAGGATTTCAACTGTATACAGGATTATTTATGAATACAGTTCTGGGTATATCATTGCTCATTAATTTGAGATTAAAATGTTTTCTTACAAAGTTTATCTCATAAGAACTGATGTAGAAATCTTTGGGAATGTATAGCTATGTTTATGTGTATGTGTACAGAGTTGATATCTGTATGATGAATTTATTTTGCTGTCTGTTTTCTACTAACTTGATTGTATTGACCCTTAAAGACTTAACAATTCAGCATTAGTATTGCTTATTTGTAAAATGTTAGCCTTCTTGTTAAATATTTTCTCTTTATCCTGGAAATATGAACATTTCCCCTCTCCCTTTTTGATATTCAGAAGAGGCAAAGTTTCCAGTTCTAACAATAATAGGTATCTAGAGTCAGACAGAAAATTATGACATCCTTGCTATCAGCTTAAAGATTTCAGATGAAACTTTTATGTTCTTTATAAGGCATATGGAAAACTTTCTGATGGAGTTCAGCTGCTAAGGATAGACTTTGAAATCACACAATTCTATGTGCAGAAAATTGGTAAATTTTAGAGCCCTCTGAGCTATATACAGTGTATGTATTCTTTCTAAAATGTTTCTGAAGTAGGCTTTTTTGTAGTCTGTATTGTATGTGGTTATTTATATAGTATATTTTAGTAATGTGTAAAGGTTCTAATGACTAATCCAGTTGGCATGACTCTACTAGCAGTGTCACACATGAGCAATGCATTCATTTTAAATTCAGGTTTACAGCTTTTCTGCAGTGTTTTTGTGTATTTTGTGTTTTATGAAGTCATATATTTCTTACATATTTTGAAATAACTTGGGATTTAGTTTCCAGGGGGATAAAAAGTTTGAATCTGATATCAGTCTCTGCTATTGTATCTAGAATAAGATTCTTACAATGATACTAGAAATAGGTTTCATGGAAAGAATAACCATGTTTCTCTTACAAATCAAATTTTGAGTGTTCATCCATGCAGATTTTGGAGAAAGTGTCTTTGAACTTCAGATTTTTCATGTGTATTTTTAGTCTTACATTTTTTTGCCCAACTTCCTGGTAGTCTACTTTCCAGGATATAATTAAGTGAACTCCAGTGTTCATAATTCAGGGTTCATTATTCATAAAGATCTCTTAATAAGCCAAGGTCTATTTGTCAATAACTGATATAGAAAATATTCATGCCATTTCCAAAATGTCCTCATTCCGATTGAGACAAATAGCATCCAGTTTTACTCCATGCCATTTTTACTCATAACTGTTTTACTACACTAGAAGATGTAATTTTCATAAACATTCTTTATTTAGTTTGTCATATATTTCTTAATAGATTGTTGCAAAACTTTTCAAGGGTTGCCTTTTTGCATCATTATTCCATTTATTCTTGCATCACTCCTATTCTATGTAGCTTAGTATATTTTGCTTTATCTTTCCTTCTTTAACCTCCATGTATTTCTTATCCTTTGTTTCTCCTTTCTCATCCTCCCCCAAGAAAATGTGTTCTGTCTTTGTCACGCACAACATCATTGCTGTGATTTATCTGAAATCCAGTTTAAACTAAGATTAGTTCAGGTAGTTCAAAAACCATTTATATAGTCATTCTGTCTTAAGGGACTAATGCCCATTGATTATAAAACTCAGTAAAATTGACTTATTTTAAGCTAAAATTAATCCTGCATATACTGAAAGTCTATAACTTGTTACATTGTTTCAGTAAACTTTAAATTTTAAAATCATACTGTTATTGTGCACATGGATAAGCCTTGCATTGTACTGCAAAAAAAACAAGTAGCATTTTAAGCAAATTTTATATACAGGTTTGAAACTTCATTAGGCTATTATATGACTGGGATAGCTGTAGTATGCGATCATTAAGACTGAACCATTCCAACAGTCCCTTTTGGCATTTACAAGAAAGAAGCAACATTTTTTACTCTCTCCTGATCTTTGAGCATTTTTCTGAAAAATGCACTCTAGCTCAGAGGAAAGTTATAGAATTTTTTTTCACAGTATTTTTGTTAAGGGGTCTTATGCTGAATTTTTATGGCCTGGTTTTTGCAGATCAGAATGAATTACAGCACTTTTTTTTTCTTCTGGTTTTAACATCTGTGAATGCCTTTTATCTTGGTTTTAATGTAAATGTATGTTGTTGAGGAATGCATTAAACTTCTCCCTTCAAGTTTGTGCTTGCAATGAAGAGGTCATGTTTGCTATCCTTTCTTTTCAGAGCTTCAACGAATACCTTCTCTGCTGCTTCTTATAGCTATACTGATCAACTATCTTGAGATTAAACGTGTTACCAGTTTTACAGTTCATAAGATCATTTAGGTTAGAAAAGACCTCTAAGATCATCAAGTCCAACCATTAACCCATCACTGCCAGGTTGTTATGATCCAATTATTATTAAGGTTCTTTAGAAATTCCTCTGCCCAAATTAAGGTGCAAATGAGACCATATGCCAGTGACAATAATATGGATTTTATTGTATAGTAAATGTGAGAGAAAGAGAAAAGGAGTAGAAAATAGGTGGGGGGGACAGAAAGAGTGGCAGGAACAAAATAAGGAAAATATCACCACTCCATGGATCCCAACAATGTTCCGTCAATCCTCTCCAGCTGATCTTGGTGGTGAAGGTCCCCCCAAAAGCCATAGAATCCCATGGGTTTATATACCCTAGAGCCAGGTGGCAATGTCCAGTCATGTCCCCCTGGGGGAGGGGGGCAGTCTCTTACAGCAGACTCTGGATCTGTTGCATCACGTGCAGTCCTGTGGTGCAAGTGATGCACGGAAAAGACTTCACGACTTATTAGAGTAAAACTGTAAAGTAGGTATGTTTATTTCGGCACCAGGCGCATGTACGATCACTCCTTCAAAAGGCATGCGCCCTGGCAGCACTGTCAGCTTGGTATATATCAAGTTCCAAATTACATATGCATTGAATTTCCCAACACGCCTATACATATTCATAGGCTATCTCCGCTTCATATTAAAATGAGCTCAAAAGTAATTTCCATTGGGTCACGCATGCACAGTGCCTCCTGGTGGTCATGGGCAGGAGTCTCTGGGATGAAGTAACTCCTCTTCATCAGGTTTGAACTCTTCACCCTGCCTTTTCACACATGCTCTCTGTGCACTTGGTCTAGGTCCAAACCTCCTGGTCCAGGTCCAATCCTTAAGGTCAGTTTGTCCTGGTTTCAGGGTCTGATAGCAGGATATCCAGTCACAGTTGGTTCTCTTTATCAATGGCTTTGCATCCTCCTTTCCATCCTCCCTCTCTTCTTGGCAAGTGGAATAAGTGTTGAGCAAGATATACATTGTTTAACGAGCAGCGCTTGAAAATCATTTCTTAATGCCTAAGTCCCCTGATTCACAAGGCCTAGCACTTTGGGGGGTCTTTGATGGATTGTGACTCCCCCTCAGCTGCCTCTCACCTGAAAGTCCCGTGGATGTGGCCTGTGGGGGTTTGGGGTTCCACAGCTGGGCCAGTTTGTGTAATCGGAGGATGGGTGTTTATTGCCTCTGGCCAGAGCTTACGCCATGCACCTAAAACCTCCTCCTCCCCCCTTGGTTGGGGGGGAGTCTGTGTAAACCTGACTTCTTTGAGCTGTGCTCTCCCCCCACTCCAAACTCAGCAGATGATCCTCAGTGCAGCTGGTGGCTTTGGCCTTTTGGTGGATACATACCTTTCTCTCCGCCTGAGATGATTGAACAATGGGTTTCCCTTTATCTAATCAGCAGTTTGACATTCCAGTTCAAAGTTCCAGTCTTCAGGGAGGCGTCTTGGTTGTAGCTTCATTATAATGAACAAAACCTTATATCAATGTTTGAGGCATGAACTATTTTCAGTCTCTGACACAGGTCCACCACTAAACCCTGTCCTTAAGATCCACATCTACACGTCTTTCAAATCCCTCCAGGGATGGTGACTCCACCACTGCCCTGGGCAGCCTTCTCCAGTGCTTGATAACACTTTCTGTGAAGAAATTTTTCCAAATATCCAATCTAAACCTTCCCTGGCACAACTGGAGGCCATTTCCTCTTGTCCTAATGCTTGTTCTCTGGGAAAAGAGCCCGACCCCCACCTGGCTCCACCCTCCTTTCCAGGAGTTGTAGAGAGTAAGAAGGTCCCCCCCAAGCCTCCTTTTCTCCGGGCTAAACACCCCCAGCTCCCTCAGCCACTTCTTGTGTTCCAGACCCTGCCCCAGCTCCGTTGCCCTTCTCTGGACTCGCTCCA
>VZTN01001852.1:686-30981 GCA_013400515.1 Erpornis zantholeuca | reverse complement strand
ATTCTAACAGTTCCTCAAAATGTTCACAGTCTTAAAATTACATCATGAAACATTCAGGCATAGTTTTAAAACTGAGTTTGAAATTGAATTGAATTAGGATTTGGTTATGGAACTCTTTCCAAGATTGGTATACAATCCATTACTGATTTGTTTCCTTTTCTTATTTCCTTTCCAAGCAATCTGTCTTACTAATTATTCTGTTTTTAAATTTACTTTTCATTGTAGAGTAGGAGAGGCTTAAAGAGATACTTGTAGAAAAATACTCCTGCTAGTGTAAGTACATCTGGCCCATCTAGCTTTTAAGCATCCGTATGAATCATAACATAACTTTTGTTCCTTTACTTGCAGCTGGTTTTTGCAGTATATTTGGCCAGATTTCCTATAGTCTTTATGCTCTTGTATATTGTCCCCCTGATTTCAATGAAATTACCAACAGTGCATGGAGAATACATGTTAAAATAACCCAGGATCTGAGGCCCTCTAGCAATTTCACCTGTGGAAATGGTCTTGAACATGTATGTGTAAATTCTCCTCTAGTCTGGGGCTGAATGTATGCTAACTCTCTTCAGACATCACATAGGCATGCAAAGAGTATTAATGTAGGGATACCACCGCTCAGGCATGGCTATGAATCATCCAGATTAGATCTGGCTGGCATCCAGTCAGCTGCTGATATGCACAGAGGAGCTGATCTGTCCATACTGTCATATTTCTGCCTACCTTCAATCTAGTGCCCAGTCCAGAGACTAATCATTTCAAAGCACCATGGTAAACCACACTGTGAAATGTTTTCTAGCATTTTTACAAACAACATTGCAAATTTTAGAACTTTGTCAGGTGGTAACTATCAAAGAATGGAAATTTAAAGGAAATAAATAATTACAGCGTGGGGGAAGCAGGAAGAACTTTTGCTATCCTCAAATAAATTTCCTACCTCAGTTGGAAAACCCCAATATTTTAAGTTAAATCCTTTTAAAAATGCACTTAAATGGGATGACTTGATGAATATACATGAGAATTATAGAAAAATAATGTTCTGATCATTAGTTTCGTTGTAGAGATATGTGAAACCAGAAATATATGAGACTTTAAAAACATTTTATTGCTGGAAACTCTTTTTTCTTATTCAGGCTCTTCTAATTCCAGTTAAAGTTGTTTAAAGGGGGGGGATGGACTAAACTTGGATTAGAAGATGGAATATTTGACTAAAAATGGAAATAAATTTTAGAAAGTTATGTTAATGATATAGTTAATGTAATTAAAAAGTGAATTGTCACCCAGAAGATGATTTCTTGGAGAATTTTTGTATGTGTGTGTGTGTGTGTGTGTGTGTGAGTGTGTGTGCATGTGTAGCAATTGGCAGGTGATTTTGTCTCTATTTCTTGGGAAGGAGAGAGAGGCACTTATGACAAAGCCATTTGTTCTGTTGTTGGAAAAAGCTTAACAGTTTAGTCCAATAATCTTGAAATCTGTGCAATAGGTTCTTTGATAAATAAAGATAAGACATCAAACAAACCTCCAAGTAATACTTTTGAATTAATTTGGTTTCCTTGTGTCACTTGTAAAATATTTTGACTGTAAATTCCTTTATACTGACTATATGGGCCTAATCATAGTTTTAAAATGTGCTGAGAATCATGTGATGATATCTAAATATTTACCTCTGTGGAAAAGAAACTCGATGTGTTTCAGCTTGCTGTTTTTCTGTATTAAATGGAAATATTTCAACTATGCTTTATAACAAAGTCAAGCAAAAATTTGGGTTGCGTTATAAAACTACTAATAAGAGGTAAGAAAAAAATCTGAAACAGAAATTGAAATGTCAATGATTTTGTCTGTATTTAGGGATAAGACCCCACACATTCTGCCATAGATTGTCTCTAACTGCTGGGAATAGGAAGATTACTGTCTTGTGTACACTAAATAATTTGAATGAGAATAAACAGAACTGCTAATTAGGCATAATGAATCCTTAAATTACATACACTCTTAGAAAACCTGAATTCAGAGAATGAACCAAAATAAGACTAAATTTTGTGTAAATAGAGCGAGAATGTCTTTTTACAAGGGAAATTCACCAATTTGAATTTGTTTATATGCCTAACAAAATATTTTATTGAAGGAGATGTGTATGCAATGTGTTATGTTAATTTCTAGTTGCAGTGTGAACAATAAATGCAACTTTAGAAAGAGCTGTCAAATACATCCAAGTATATCTCATTGCGCTAATATTTATTAGTGGATGTACTTTAAGCAGCTCCTGAGAAAGGACTGTAGTGTTGAGCCTTTATTATTATCTTCAGGTTCACATTTGTTCTTCTTACTCTTCACTAATAGGTAGCATAGATCAGTCAGTGTTAAAGGAATTACCTCCTGATCTCCTGGCAGAAATTGAATCCACCATGCCACTTTGTGAACGTGTGAAAATGAACAAGCGCAAACGTAGCACAGTTAATGAGAAACCAAAATATGCTGAAATCAGTTCTGATGAAGACAATGACAGTGAAGAAGCTTTTGAATGTAAGTAATATATATAAGCTCCAGTGGTTGTTGAAATTCTTATATGTGGAGTAAAGTAAATTATGGAAAACTTTCACAGTATGCTTTAAGGGATTCTAGGTTCATTATATCCACTCAAGAGATCTGGCCATCTTTCCAAACAATTCATTGAGGACATCTGGGTTAAAAATAAATTATAATATTTCTCTAAGGATACTGTAAAACTGAATTCAGGTAAAACAAGACAAAATGGTCAAGAGAATAAAAGATCTATGACATATAGACTGAATAGATTTGTAGTGTTACAAATAGGTATTTCAGAAGTCTTTTGGTTGTCCAAAATTGAACTTTTAAAACATGAAAGTTATTGCTATAGAAGATAAATCTCTTGGGGCATCTCATGAAGAAAGGGCATTTCATTAAATTAAATTATGAGAATTAAAAATTGATTCAATCTCATTCAGTGAGTGATGTGTTATTGCATAAATATTTGGCAGAATTTAGAAGGAAATTGGATGTTTATATTCTGAGTAGTCTTTATGTATAAAATTAATAGTAACTCTTGAAATATTAATAGTACTTACATTTTAGTCATTTTTTCTGCTTCAAAATAAACTTTGTAAAGCAATGACTGATTGTGAATAGCTGTTCTCATGTTCATGTTATTTGCCTTGCAGAGCCAGCACAACTGTAACACATTCTATGTTGTTGTGCAGCATTGATAAACTGATCAGTTTAAATTTCTGCTGGAAAGCAATACTGGAAGTTACTTTTCTCATGGAGATGTAGCTGGGGTCAGAATTTGTCCTACAGAGCATAAATTGATACTGATGATTTCATCTACCTCCACAAAATACTGCCTCATGGGGGAAAAGAATCAGTTGAAATGTGTAGTCTTTTCCCATAAACCCCCTATTTTTCTTCTCTAATATGCTCACTTCAGTTATCCCAGACAGCTCTTCATTTCTTCAGTTGTAGTTAACTCTCAACCATTTTAAAATTGAGTGTTAGTAGCTCAGGCCTTGTGAACATGATTGTACTGCCTCCAGAAGCAAGTCTGATCCATAAGCAGAACAGCTTCAAAAACATGAACTAAGTTATTACCTTTAAAACTTGAACCACCTCTGTGCAGAAGTTTTCAAAAGTGGAAGCCCTCTAGGGTGCAGTGCAGAGCATTAGTATCACCTTTCACTCGGTATTGGTTTCATTAGTTCTGAGCCTGGGCTATTGACTATATCCTGGTATGTTTCTATTCTTCTCAATAAACCAGGGTTGTGGAAAGAACTTGTCAATTCTGTTCCAGTTCTGTCTGAGTGCTTGGACCCATTTTGCTCAAACAACCCTCTATACAGTCATACCTCTCTAAACTTCAGGAGGCTTTGGTAGACACAGAGATGTCAGGGCTGTTATGTGCAAGTTCACATGAATAATAAACTCTTCTAGTCTAGAATGTAATGTTTTGGAGCCATTTTGATCTTCATAGCAAAGTCTGCATTAGACATCTCTTTGCTTTCCTGTTACCTTAGATAATGGAGAGTTGGTTGATCTCATGGATGAAGTTCCCTCCTTTCTCCATATCCTTTTTCTATTACATCTTAGCACTCTTTCCCCTTCAGGACTATATTTGAAAACAAAGAACTCCTCTACACTCACACTTTATTTCCACCAAGTTTCTGGTTTTGTATAGAACATTTATCCCAGTTTTTCAACATTAATCTGTGCAAGGCTTTTTGGTCCTCACTGAAAACTGATTTTAATAACCTTCTGTAGTATACACTTGCTGCCTGGCTCAGGACTGTGACTCCAGCTTTCTCCTTTACACTGAATCTCCTGCAATATATATCAAGACAAAATTTTAGTTGTCTTGGCAAAACAATATCTTTAAGTAACTAGGTTGCCAAGTCTCATTGGAACTCACTGTGTTAGATGTGCAAAGCAGTCACTGAACTGAAACATGGACACCCAATAATAGTCAGAATTTAGACAACCTTGGTGTTCTCTTATGAAGGGGTGCAACTTATTTTGATTTGTTCTACTTTCCTGACTTTGTTTAAAATGACAAATGCCCTGTAAATTTTTATTTTAAAATGTTTGCTTATCTTTCCCAGTTTTAGGTACTTTTTTCATGTAATTCAAAAGAAATTGTTAGAATAATGCCATTACAGATTTTTATATGATAGTTTTAGTGTTTGCTTGTTTTACAGAACATCTGTATGATAGTGTTTAACTTGCAAATGTATAATTTTGAGCTATTAAAAGTAGAATTTTCGTCCTTATAATGAAAATGCATTTTATTTCTAGCTTCTCGTAAAAGACATAAAAAGGATAGAGATGAAACTTGGGAGTATGAAGAACATGATAGAAGAAGTTCTGGTGACCATAGGAGAAGTGGTTATTGTCATGAAGGAAGGAGGACTTCTGGTAGTGGCCGTTATCGTAATCGCAGTCCCAATGACTCTGAGATGGATGATTATTCTCCTCTTCCTAGCCTCAGTGAGGGTAACTGGTTGTTTTAAAAAAATAATTTCTTCCATAATACTAGTGCATTTTTAAAGGATACGTTAAACATTTTAAAATAAACATCTTTACATGCAATATTGAATATAAGCATAAAAAGTGTAAAAAATCCTTTATTCTCTTAATTAGTAGCTAGAAAAATGAAGAAAAAAGAAAAACAAAAGAAGAGGAAAGCTTATGAACCTAAACTAACACCTGAAGGTAATTTTAGAATATTTATTTTCTACAATTTGTATTTTCTGGTTTGTATATAAAATAATTATATATATATTTCTTTTTCACCAGAAATGATGGATTCTTCTACTTTCAAAAGATTTGCTGCTTCAATAGAGAATATTTTGGAAAATTTAGAAGACATGGATTTTACAGCTTTTGGTAATATGTCAGAAATTTTCAAAATGCTTCCCCCAATTGAAAACACAAGAAAGGAATTTGCATCTCAGTATTTTCAAACTTCCTGCTTTGTGATTTAATTGCCTGTGGAACACACTGTGATATACTGCATTTATATGGCTTTTACCTTTAGTGGAGGCCTTTATCGTTCCAATTTCATTTGCTACTACAGGAAGAATATCCTCTTTCCTCCCTGCAGAATCCAAAAAGGACATAAATCACAATGAGACAAATAATATTCCCCTGGAGTGGAAAGGATACCTCTTTGGGACATCATTAGGGTATCGTCTGTCAAACATATCTTTGTAAAGAATGCTAATGTAAGATGACTGGATGCCAGGCACCCACGAAAGCCTCTCTCACTCTCCGCAGCTGGACAGGGGAGAGAAAATTTAACAAAGGGTTCACGGGTTGAAATAAGGACTGGGAGAGATCACTCATCAAATACCATCATGGGCAAAACAGGCTTGAATTAGAGGTATTAATTGAATTTATTACTAACAAAATCAGAACAGAATAATGAGAAGTGAAATAAGACCTTAAAAACACCTTTCCCCCACTTTCTCAACTCTGTTTCCTCCCTCCCAGTGGCACAGGGAAACAGGAATGGGGTTTATGG
This sequence comes from Erpornis zantholeuca, assembly GCA_013400515.1. Lineage (NCBI taxonomy): Eukaryota > Metazoa > Chordata > Aves > Passeriformes > Timaliidae > Erpornis > Erpornis zantholeuca. The sequence goes on along the minus strand of VZTN01001852.1, from coordinate 24,953 downwards.
TCAGTTCATCACCCATTGTTCCTGCCACTGCTCTGGGAGAGGAGTCAGTCTTTCCCCTGCTCCACTGTGAGGTCCCTCCCATGGGAGACAGTACTCCATGAACTTCTCCAACATGGGTCCTTCCCAAGGGCTACAGTTCTCCACAAACTGCTGCAACGTGGGTCACTCACGCAGGGTCGGTTTCAGGCACAGCCTGCTCCAGTGTGTGTCCCTCGCAGAGTCACAAGACCTACCAGGTAACCTGCTCCAGTGTGGGCTCCTCTCTCCATGGATCTGCAGGTCCCTTCCAGGATCCTGCTCTAGCACAGGCATCTCACAGGATCACAGCCTCCTCTCAGGCATCCCCCTGCTCTGGCATGGGCTCCTACACAGGCTGCAGATGGATCCCTACATCCCTGTGTCCCTCTGGGCCGCAGGGGCACAGCTGCCTCACCATGGTCTTCCACCACGGGCTGCAGGGGAAGCTCAGCTCTGGTGCCTGGTGCACTTTCTGTCCCTCCTTCTGCACTGACCTTGGTGTCTGCAGTTGTTCCTCTCACATATTCTCACCCCACTCTCCTCTGACTCCAATTACATCTGCGCAATAACTTTTTTTTCTTCTTAACTATGCTATCCCCGAGGCATCACTGCCATGTCTGATTGGCCCAGCCTTGGCCAGTGGCAGGTCTGTCCTGGAGCTGGCTGGCGTTGGCTCTGCTGGACGTGGGGGAAGCTTCTAGCAGCTTCTCAGTGAAGCGACCCCTGTAGTCCCCCCGCTACCAAAACCCGGACATACACAAAATACACCAGTAATTTCTGAGGCACATAATTTTGCATCTGTTGTGGCCTTTGGCCCAACAGATTGCTTATTCAATTCAGCAGCAGAGTGCTTATTCTCTTATGGACGAGGCACTGAATCACTGTATGCTCCTTATCCATTTCAGTAGGAACTAAGCCAGTTTAGCATAAGTGTCTGATGAAGTATTTCAGGTTGACCAACATGACTTTATTTTGAAATGGATAACAGATCATTCGTTAATTTTTTAGAACTAGAACAAAGGGAGGAACATAAGCAAATCACTACAGCTATGGTGTCTACAACCTTGGATTAATAATATTTTTAACATTGGACTTTCAGTCATATTTAACAAGTAGTCGTTTTAACATCACCAAAAGTTGTCATCATTAATCTTCATTAGATGGAACTATTATATGCTAGCTATTTGGAAAATTAGTTATTTTTCTTCAGTTGTCTTTTTCATATTGACTATAAAATACTGGTTTCCTTGAAATCTTATTAGAAATGTGATTGTTAATTTTTAATTAATTTCTTTTAAGGTGATGATGATGAGATTCCACAAGAATTGCTACTGGGAAAGCATCAGCTTAGTGAGTTGGGTAGTGAATCTGCAAAAATCAAGGCAATGGGCATTATGGACAAGGTACATCTTCACAGTATTTAACTCTTTTTAAACATTTAATTTTGTTAAACATACAAAAACTTGTGCCCCCTCTAATATTCCACCCTCTTCAGGTGTACCTGTGGCAAATACTGTGAACAGTTGAGTTTCTGCTGAAGTGCTTAAAAAGTTACATCTTAACTGTTATTGTCTCTGAAGCCAAGACATTTTTGTTAAATGGTCCTCTGTTAAGGCTGACTCAGAGCACTATATGCCAATAGGTAACACATACCTGAACAGTAAAATCTAATAATTAAACTACTTTCACAAAAGCACATAATTTGCTCCTTACAGCTACTGTTGAGGAACCACAATAAAACAGAACCTTCTAGCAAAGTCAAAAAAATCCACCCTTGCTGATATATGCCATTAGTGCAATGTAAATATATGATGTCCATCCAGCGTCCTTTCAAACTTAAAAGATTCAATGCTCAAGCTGATAATAACATTAAATTTTTGTAGACTGCATATTATGATTTCTTTGCCATACTCTTCCCAAATTCTGTTCAAGGGAACTTTCTGTCAGCACAAACTGTCGGTATCACACCTTTAGAAACAATATTCTTTCTTTCCTTATCTTCCTAGAACTCTTGGCTTTGGGCAGTCTTGTATTAAATTCTTACTCCACCTCCTCATGACCATTTATTATGATTATGAAGTATCTGTGAAGCCACTTATACAAGTCACTCTGAAGGGTTTTCTTTAATCTGAGATTTAGATGTTCTTCATGGCTCTTTCTTTGTTCTCTCTACCTTCATTTGTAGCATGATATTAGCCTGAGTGTTTCTGTTTCCTGATAGTTCTCACCCTTAACCTCTGTTACCTATTTTTTTCACATACATACTTACATGTATGCATAAAATCAGAATTTTGTTGCTTCTAAAGGTGAGCACAAATAGTATCTGGATGAATGAAACTGATTCTTCTGGAGTTTAGCATATTCTACAGATTATTTAATCACAATTCTGTAGAACATCAATAAGTGAATTTGAATTACATTTTTCAACATGCTAGTTTTTTAAAATTAATACAGTTATTGAGAATACACTTCTTTTTTATTAGAACTCAAGTATCACTGAATTTTATTTCTGCTTGTCCATAGAACTTGGATTTTGTATTAATAAATATATATATAGTCAGTTAGAATTTGGGATTGATACTCGGATTTGGTAAATTTCTGTTTCTAGAAGCAAATGCAAAAGCATATAACTATATAACATTAATTACAGTTATGCAATTTTAAATCCATCTCTATGTATTTTGCTGGTTGAAAATGAAGTTTGATTGCAGTCTTAGAACATATTTTCACTAGTTTAATTCTATTATCAGCATTGTAAATCATGCTGTGTAAGAAACCAGACAAATCAAGATCCAATACTTAGATTGGACATTTTTTCTGCAATTTGGAAGCCTTTATGTTCCTACAGTTGTTTGATGTGTTGCATTTCTTGTTTTAGCTCTCAACAGATAAAACAGTAAAAGTCTTGAATATTTTGGAGAAGAATATTCAAGATGGATCAAAGCTTTCCACATTACTTAACCATGTGAGTTTTCAAATTACATTGTTTCACACCATTGTGTAGAATAGGGTTTTCTTCACTTGAGTCCCATATAGCGATAGTTTCAAATACTGTGTGTGCTTGTGAAATGAATTCCTGATTTTATATATATGTGCTTAAAAGATTGCCAGATTTTCAGATTTGAAGCAAAAATCTATTTTGTATATCATTTCAGTATGTTTTACCATAGTAAACATGTATTGGGAGCAATTAGATTATCTTTTGACTTAATTTTAAATATTATAGTTTCATCCTGAAATATTCATGGTAACTGGTGTAACTTGCACTATTGGGCATTTTTTTTCTACTTTTCTATGTGCCCATAAAACATCCCTTCCACAGTGGAAGAAATATAACAGCCTGTGCTTTTATACAGGCAAGAAAGATAATTTTTATCTGTACCACAGAAGTTATTAAAAATTTCACCTTGTTTTGCTATTAATAACATTATTATAATATTTCTGTGCTGCATGGTCATAATTAACCTCATGTATGTTTGTTTGTATAACTTGTGCAAACACAGAAATACAGAGCTAAATCTGTGCTAAATCTAAATCACAGAATCACAGAATATGCTGAGTTGGAAGGGACCCCCAAGGATCACTGAGTTCTTATATGATCATATTTGATAAGACATGTTTTAAACCCATTGATATAGATGAGTTGGTCTCTGGAGAAAGTTGTATTCTCATGAGTTTTTTGGGACTTAACAGTCTTTTTGTGTAAGAATTCTCTAGTGGCAAAAAATTAGACTTATCAAAGCAGCAACTGGTATGTATAGACCACTGAAGAAAACACTAGATGAATGAGTTTAGATTTTGATTAAGGTACATCATTCTTAAGTAGAGAATGTGACAGTCTTCCTTCATAGTGTTCCCCAATGATACACAGAAAGCTTCTTTGTGTTTTACCAGAACACAGCGAGATATTGAAGACCTGTAACTTAGGGTTACAAACCTTTTGCTAGTAAAACAAACATTTGTTGATTTCTAAACCAAACTATTTTTGTATCATAAAGGAAATACTGCATTTTTATGTGTGTGTATGTAAGTATATTAAAATAATGTTATCTTTTACTTGGTAAGGAAAAAATTTAACTTTTTGTTCACACTCTTGTTTTCTATCACCTGTTACAGAACAATGACACCGAAGATGAGGAGAGATTATGGAGAGATCTTATTATGGAGAGAGTGACAAAATCTGCTGATGCTTGTCTTACTGCTATCAATATTATGACATCACCAAATATGCCTAAAGCTGTATATATTGAAGACGTAATAGAAAGAGTTATTCAATACACAAAATTTCATTTGCAGAACACTCTCTATCCTCAATATGATCCTGTGTATAGAGTGGATCCTCATGGTGGTTAGTATGCTAAATGTTTTGCATTTTGTTCTCATATGCATATCTTGAGGTGCGGGTATTCAAGAACGGCTTTAAGAATCTTGGATCTAGAATTCAAAGCAATTATGAAAATATGAAATTCTTGCTTTCCAGCTGATTTTACTAAATAGTTTTTCTTTTGTAAGAAATTTCATTTACAAAGCTGCAGTCGTGGACTTTTACACATTTTTTGAGGAAGATGATCGTTTTTCTAATATCTGATGTGAAATACTGAAAAAATTAAAGATTTTTTTTATTTTCTAGGTGGTGTTTTAAGTTCAAAAGCAAAACGTGCCAAGTGTTCCACCCACAAGCAAAGAGTTATAGTGATGTTATATAACAAAGTTTGTGACATTGTCAGCAGTTTGTCAGAGTTGCTAGAGATACAGCTTCTCACTGATACAACTATTCTTCAAGTAAGTTTTATCAGAAAAATTTTTGTCTGGGAATCTTTTTTTCTTTTTCCAGAGACTGTAAAGTGTAATTGTCTCAATGACATGAAATATGAAACCAGTACAAACTTTCGAATTATTAACAGCAGTGAGTAGTTTGTTCTGTAGTAATGTTCACATTTTTAATGGCTTTTATTGTAGACTTAAGAAAAGTTGAATATGATTTTATTAAAATATCCTTTAATAACTTTATTTGTAAATCATATGAATACATGTTGACGAATACCTTACCTGATGAATGAATAATCTACTTGTGAAAATGCATAAATATCAGTTTGATATTCAAATATACTTACAATAACTTCTTTCTGTTGATAGATATCATCTATGGGAATAACACCTTTCTTTGTAGAAAATGTCAGTGAACTACAGCTATGTGCCATCAAATTAGTGACTGCAGTAAGTAATTTTTAATTTCTAGTTTCATGTTCTTCTGAGAGTTATTAGTACATTTACATAGGCTGTATTTTTGCTGGTAGAGAACTGGAGCTTAGAACTAATTTTATTCTTGCATGTTTTTAGAGTTTGGTATCATAATCTAGGAACAGTATTAAAGCTACTTGAGCTCCTCCCATTTGCAGAGTACTGTATAGGAAGAAATAGCCTACTTAAGCCACGGAATAGACTTAATTTTTAAGATCTATCAAACATTTATGCTATTTGAAGATTTTTAAAAGCTGTATTTGTAAAAGGTTTTATGTATTTTATAAAGAAATGCATGCTTTGAAAAAACAAAGCAATGCATTAAAAACAGGGTATGGATTAAATATAATTTATTTAAATGTCATGTAAAGAGTATGTTTCTATATATAATTTTTAAAATCTATTTAACAAGTGATATTTTATGTAGCAATAAATAGTTTTTTAATGATTCTGTTACTCTTAAATAGGTGTTCTCCAGGTATGAAAAACATAGACAGTTAATACTAGAAGAAATTTTCACTTCCCTTGCAAGACTACCAACAAGCAAGAGGAGTTTGAGAAATTTCAGGTAAATTCTGACATAGATTGATAATTTGTAGACAGCAACATTTACAGGTTTTTAGATGTAGGATTTTAGGCTTCAGTATTAACTTGTTCTTTAAAAATCTGTGACTCCATAAGCTATGTTTTGTTAGAGGTTGATATTTCAAAACCTCTACAGTGAGAGCAGAATTGTCTGACAAATGTATTTTGTAATAATCACTTTCTTATGACATCATATTTCTGCCTGCTTCCAAAATAATTGTAATATCTGTCTCACTAAGTATGTAAATGACTGTAATGTTAGTATGAATTCAAATGTTTTTTCTTGGAAAATTCTTTGGTTCTGTTCATATGGCTTTTATGTAATGTCATTGCTAAAGCTTAATGGGAAAATTCTGGGTGAATTTCTTTGGGGATATCCTCAGAGCACTCTTTCCATGAAATTAATCTAATACTCCTTTGAATGAGTCTCATTTAGAAACTATTCAGTTCGCTTAACTGTCTTTTAAATGCTCCAGCTGGATTTCAGTGCATCTTTTTAATAATAGTATAGTTTCAGGTTAAAGTAGAGAAAGAATCTGACCTGGACTGGATTTCAGTTAAAATTGATGTTGGACACTGCAAATTATTCTAAAAAATTTGTTGTTAGTGTTAATTTTGTTCCTTGCTTCCATACATTTTTTCCCTGGAGACAGACAAGTTGTCAATGAAATAGGTTGTCTGATCCAGGGCGGATGAACAGGAAATATCCAGGAAAAGTAATTCATTGAAACTTTGGAGTTGAATTCAGCAATTCTAATGTTAACATGAGTGCTTGTTCCTAGTATTTCCTACTGTTTTGTTTATAGACATCAGGCAGATCTAGTAAATAGGAAGGTGTTAGGCATAGGAGTATAAATGGTAGATACTCTCTTTGAATTGGGACCTTTACTATAAGGAAGTTACTGTCTCAAGGCCATAATGACTGCACTGTTTATCTCTAGAGTCCTAGCTCTAACCTGTTGGAGGACATTCCCTGTCTGTGGCTATAGTCATGAAGGGTGCAACTTACCTAAAATTTTATAGAAAAATATTCTCTCTGTACAAGTAGTTAGAGATAACTTCATAAAGATAATAATTGCAATCTGTTTTGTGTACAGTTATTTTGATAATTTAGGGAGAATGACCTCAGAGATTATCACCTTTTCACATTGTTAAAGGCAGCATTAAGTGGTGTTGATGTACATATGGGTAGTAAGCACCACACTATTTATCACATTAAATCACTTGGAAGGGGAGAAATGTGAGGTAGAGTGTATTCATGCTGGTCATACCAACTTAAAAGACACTCTTGCATGCTGAAGTTTATAGTCTTGCGGTACCTGAGATTACCATAGGTGTAACTTTTGTAGAAGTCAGTCCAGGTCATGGTCACTAATTTCTCTTGTTTAAAATTCCTGCACATTTAAGATACATTAAATAATATATAAGTAATAAAATATTACAAGCTTGGTCTATTTTTTAATGTTGTGTTGGAAATGGATATGGCATTATACAGAATAAGCCTATTAGTGACTTTGCATGAAGGTGTTTGATTTATTAAATATTTCTGAAGATTTTTCTGCTGCTGAACTTCACAGACACTCTGATGTCCCATCTGTGAGCTGTTTCAGTTCATCTCTTTGGCCCAAGAATAATACTTACCATTTTTGTTAGACCAAATCTTTCACTGCATAAGACACAAACAAATGACAAGATAAATGTCTATAACACAGATTCCTATCTTTGATTATTATTTTAGAAAGATGTTATTTAGGACAAATTTTTTGTTGTTTTTTTTTTTTTTTTAGTTTTAGTGCTAATGCTGTCTTATTAACAGATTAAACAGCAGTGACACAGATGGAGAGCCTATGTATATTCAGATGGTAACAGCACTAGTTCTGCAGCTTATTCAGTGTGTGGTGCATTTGCCATCAACAGAAAAAGATTCTAATTCAGAGGAGGAATCAAACAAAAAAGTAAGTTTTTTTTAAAGAGCCATAATTTTTGGTTTTTGATACAGGAATGACTTTGTAGGTATAATATTTTATGATGTTGCTCTAGTAATCAAGCCTTTTAATTTTATGTCAGCTGTAATTATTTGATTAATGAGAAATGCTGGTCTGAAAATGTAGAAATGATGTGGCCCTATTTTCTAGGGCCCTTCCAGAAACGACTCATGTTCATAGATTGAAAACCAGAAGGCTTTATTTATAGATATTATTAAGAAAAAGAAAGAGATCAAGCTTTCTCCCTCCAGCCAGGTTCAGCTGCAGGGATTGTCTCTCTGACTGTGTCTGCGTCTGTCCAGCACAGCCAGAAAGGAATGATCAACAAAACAGAGAGAAAAACCTTTCATTGGTCAAGGAAAGCACCTTACCAAAACGTTTCTCATATTTACATTTTTTGCCAAGGACTTCTCCTGGGAAGCTACAGAACTTTCCCTTAGAAATGGATTTCAAGACAAGTTAAAAAGAACTTGCTTTTCTTGAGCCTTTCTCTGAGATTTCTCAAAAACCCACTGACAAGTCAGTACCACATGAAAATTATATTTGTGTGCATGCTAAAATATTAGAAAAATAAATCTTGTTATTTTTAGGTGGATCAAGATGTGCTTATGACTAACTCGTATGAAACAGCCATGAGAACAGCACAAAACTTCCTTTCTATTTTCCTTAAGAAGTAAGTATTGTTGCATTCTTTAGTGTATTGATGAAACCAACTCCAAATAAAATGTCACACCTTAAGACAAACCAAACCACTTTGCAATCCTAAATGACTAGTAATAAAGTTACTTATAACAATATATTTTATAAATCTCTGAGAGAGCTACCTGTCTGGAAAAAAGATTTTATGGAAGAGAAAGTCTGCAGAGAGTTTAAGAACACATTTAAGAATCTGATAATTTAAATAGGATCCTTTTATCAGGGATCTTTTACTTATCTGAAACATGGAAGAGAAGGCTGAGTAAATATTTAAGTGATGAAACCAGATTATTTCAGTCATCAAAATGACCAAAATATAAAAAACCTAAAATTACTTTCATTTAGATAAAGTTAGGAATGTCAATAGCTCAGCAGGGGAAAAAAACCCCATACCTGAATAACCAAAGGATTTTTAATAAATGTCCTGAGGTTTTTATCATGTTAATTTCTGTTGTTAAGCCAAAACACTGTTTATGAGCTATCTAGCCATTTCTCTGCATACTTATGGTATAATTAAAGTTAGGGATGTCACATATAGGTGAAGCACTATCATGTATGTTATCTTTTGATTTTTTTACATTTTTATTTTAACCTTTCTAGAACATAATACTGAGATGCCTTATCACTGTGAGATAAGTCAGACCAGGTTTAAGGACACAACACCTCCTAAATACCCCACTCTATCTTAAGCTTTAGAATTTTACCTACTTTGTTTATCCAAGCTAATGCAGACTTTAACTCAAAACAATAAATAAAAAAATTTAAGAACAAAGTTCTACTCTCCCAGATTAGTTGCTTTACTTGCAGTGCAACTTGGAGTGATAACTGTTTAAACTATTTGTCTGTAAATGGAAAAAAATTTTCTGCTAATATTTCTTTTTTTTTTTTTTTAGAATTGCATAAAACTGGTTTTCTGGCTAAAAATAGGATTAGTTCTCTTTGCATCAGAAGAAAAGCTTAAATGGCTCTTAAATTCACTTACAAACATGCATTTTGATTTAAACAGATGTGGCAGTAAACAAGGGGAAGAAGATTACAGACCACTGTTTGAGAACTTTATTCAAGATCTTCTTTCCACAGTCAATAAACCAGAATGGCCAGCTGCAGAGTTGCTACTTAGCTTATTAGGAAGGCTATTGGTAAGGGATACTTGTTCTTAACTATTATATTAATTTATTTCTTATTACAGTGAAACTTGTTTATTTCAGCTCAAACTGTTACAGGAGTGGTTTCTGATTGTTGACACATGCATGCAACATGTAAGGATATTCTTACATGTATCACTATTATGTAATGCATAGAAAATAAAATTTAGGTCAGAAGATCATTGATAAGGAACTTATCAAAGGTCATGTATATACAGTTTCTCGTGAAAGTCCTCTTCTAATATTCCATGACATTTTCCACATTAAAAAATGCCATTCTATAGCATCTAATAAGTTTAGATATTCATAGAACCATAGGATATGGTGAGCTGGAAGGGACCCACCAGGATTATTGAGTCCAACTCCTAGCCCTGCACAGGATACCCCAACAATCTCACTCTGTGCCTGAGTGTTGTCCAAACACTCCTTGAGCTCTGGCAGCCTTGGGGCTGTGGCCACTTCCCTGGGGAGCCTGTTCCATGCTCGACCACCCTCTGGGGACACGGAACCTTTGCCTGATGTCCAACCTAAACCTCCCTGACACAGCTCCAGATGTTCCCTCAGGTCCTGTCACTGGTCACACAGAGAAGAGATTAATGTCTGCCCCTCACAAGGAAGTTGTAGACCACAATGAGGTCTGACCTCAGTCTCCTCTTCTCCAGGCTGAACAGACCAAGTGCTCTCATCCACTCCTTGTACAGCTTCCCCTCTAAACCCTTCACCATCTTCATTGCCCTCCTGTGGATGCTATCCAATAGTTTCATTCATATTCATTGGGAATAAAGTCAGACTGATACCTGTAATTATTCATAGAATCATAGAATGGTTTGGGTTGGAAGGGACTTTAAAACTCATCTCATTCCATGCCTCTGCAGTGGACAGGCAGGGACACGTTTCACTAGACCAGGTTGCTCCAAGCCCTGTCCAACCTGGCCTTGAACACTTCCAGGGATGGGGCAGCCACAGCTTCTCTGGACAACCTATGCCAGGGCCTCACCACCCTCAGAGGGAACAATTTCTTCCCAATATCCCATCTAACCTTGCCCTCTGGCAGTGGGAAGCCATTCCCCCTTGTCCTATCACTCCATGCCCTTGCAAATAGTCCCTCTCCATCTTTCTTGTTGGCCCCCTTCAGGCCCTGGAAGGTTCTCTAAGATCTTATGAACATTCAGGTTCCTCAGGTGATCACGAGCCTGATCTTCACTTAGAGTGGGAGGGACTTTGTTCTCCCAGTCCCATACTTCTCTGGACTATTCCTTTAGCACAGAACCTGAAAGCAATTAAGTAGTTTGGTCTTTTACAAGTTTGGTCTTAAAGTAAGTGGTACATTTACTTATGGATTGTGACATTTTACAGAATGTGAATATTTTCATTGTAATATTTTTGTCAGTTTTTCTTCAGTATTACAATGCAATTAATACAGTAATTTGAGCTTTTTATTTGGAAAATATTTTATGGTCATGTTCCTGGTAAAATGTAGCTTTCTTTATATTTGTGTGAATAATGAGGAAGATGTATTATGGTGCTATGCTATTGCAAAGGATATCTGCTCTAATAGATGTCTGGTTTATTTTAGTTTTTTTAAAATATTTTTTTTTATAACAGGCATATTTGTAAAGAGAAAGACTCAATAAAGGGAAAAAACATTATTGTAAAGTAAGGACTGTATCTGTGATGTAATAGCAAATTACATAATTTTAAGCAGCATGGAAATTAGGTGGAATTTTTAATAAGGTCTAATTGTCTTGTAAGAAGACTCTCAGTTGCATAAATAAATATTTTCTATAACAGTTTATTCTGCTTTTCTTAGGTTCATCAGTTCAGTAACAAATCTACAGAAATGGCATTAAGAGTTGCATCGCTTGACTATCTTGGAACTGTAGCTGCAAGACTCAGGAAAGATGCAGTCACTAGCAAAATGGATCAAGGTTCTATAGCCAGAATACTCAAACAGGTGCGTGAAAGATCCCATGCCAGCTGGATTGAGATGTATCTATTTAAAAGCCTAAACATTTTAAAGATGTCTGAAAAACTGGCATTATGGGGTGTCGTGGGTTGACGCTGGCCCAACATCAGGCACCCATGAGACCCGCTCGTTCACCCTCCCCTGCTGTCACTGTTGAGGTGGGTCACAACACAAAAGACATGGACAACCTTAGGCGATGAATAAAGGGTAGCTTTAATTCTACAGACTCCCTTATATAGTCCCATGGCACCCATAATGTGTCCCTATTGGCTTCTAGATGAACACCCCCCAGGCTGTTGGTTGCTTGCTACTAACACCCATCTAAAATAAATCTAAATGAATAACAGCCTCCCTAGAGCAGCAGTGTTTTCCACATCTGTTGTTTATGGTTCTTGTTTCTTGTTGATTCTGAGCTTTCTCACGGGTATATAGGGATTGTATCCAAGTCGATGTCTGTGAAACTTTCTTGGCACCTGTTGGCTTCCACACCCTGCCACAGCTGGGGAGAGGAGGGAAAAGGGAAAAAAAATAATAAATGCTTCANATAAGGACCGGGAGAAACACTTCAAGGGCGAAACAGGCTCAACTTAAATTGCAAAGTGAATTTATTGCTAACAGACTCAGAGGAGGACAATGAGAAGTAAAATAAGCCCTTAGAACACGTTCCTCCCCCCCAGCCCCTGTCTCCTTCCCACCGACAGCGCAGGGAGACAGGGCATGGGGGTTTGGTCAGTTCGTCACCAAGATTTCCTTCCGCTGCTCCAGGAGAGGAGTCTTCCCCTGTGAGGCCATGGGGTCCCTCCCACAGGAGACAGTTCTCCGTGAACTTCCCCGACGAGGGTCCACTCTCATGAGCAGCACCCATACCACACCTGCTGCAGTGTGAGCTCCTCCCATGGGCAAACAGTCCTCCCAAAACTGCTGCACCGTGGATCACTCTTCCACGGGGTGCAATCCTCCAAGGACAGGCTGCTCCAGCCTGGAAGCAAGGGCCCTCTCTCTCCACTGGCTCTTCCACTGGAACACAGCCTCCTCCAGGCATCTACCTGCTCCAGCATGGGCACCTCCCCCACAGGCCGCGGGTGGATCTCTGCATCCCAAGTGGACCCATGGGCTGCAGGGGGACAACCTGCTTCACCATGGTCTTCACCACAGCCTGCAGAGGAATCTCAGCTCTGGTACCTGGAGCATTTCCTCCCCCTCCTTCTTCACTGACCTTGGTGTTGCCATGTTGTTTTCCCTCACATGTTCTCACCTCCTCCTCTGACTAGAATCCAAAATCTTGTGACTTTGTTTTGATTTCCTTCTTAAATATGTAATCACAGAAGCATTACCATCACCTCTAATTGGCCCAGGCTTGGCCAGCAGCATGTCCATCTTCAGAGCCATCAGAGATTGGCTCTGCCAGACACGGTGGGAAGCTTCCAGCATCTTCCTCATAGGAGCCATCTTTGTGGCCCCCCTGCTGCCTAAAACCAGGCCATGCCAAACCAATACACGGGGAATGAGTTTTCATTGTTGTTCAGATTTCTGAATCAAATATACTCAATTTATAAGTATCACATTTGTTAATTCACGTCTTTCTCACACCATCTTCCTAGTGACCATTTTAAGTGGTTAATTAAAATGGTAAAACCAATTTTCTGGTGGCAATATACATGAAATAATGGAGTGACAGTTGGATTATATGTTAAGAGGCCTTAAAATATAGGTGTGTATGCATGTATGTGCATTTGCTATTGCAAAATGGTAATTGAGCTTATGGCACTCATATACAGACTTTTGAGAGTTAAACTGTTAGGCCTATAAGGTTAGTTTTTATGTGATGGAACTGGTATTGGTTGTGTGTGTAAGGGGGGTTGTTATTTTTGTGGTTTTTTTTTTTTTTTTTACTGGAATTGCATAAATCTTTCATTAAAGAATACGTATTTGCATTTCTGCTAATGTTCCTTATCAAAATGTCTCCAAATCTGCAAGGTTGGCAGCAATTAACAAAGCAGTGTATGCATTTGGGGTCTCTATAGTACATTAAGAAAATCTTGGGCCTTATGTGTCCTCTTAAAAATGTGAACTTTCACATTTCTTATGGATGTGAACTTATGGATCTGAACTACTAATTGTTCTCAGCATGATGAGATCTAAAGTTGAGTAGTCATATCAAGTTCATTTCCCTGAAAAGGCTCCAGATCTATTATAAGTATTTTATGATGACTGTTACAGACTTATTTTGAAGGTAAAACTCGTGCATTTTACAGGCATTCAGATAAAGAATCAAAATTCATCTACTCCTTCATGAGGCTGATACTTCCCATAACTTTTGTTGATTGGAATATTTTACTATGTATAGTGTCAAATCTTTATGTTCATGGCTTATTATAATTTATGCTTCTATTTGCTAAGGAGTTGTAATTCTCCATTTGCAGTGATTTTGACAATTGTACATTAGACTTCATAGGGAAATATTTTAAAAGGGTTCTTTTTTCTTTCCTTATCTCCAGAAGTTATATAATAGTACTAAAAGATATTCTAAAAAGATACATACCTGAGTGGTGACCTGAATTTTTCTATTTGTTTTGAGTTTTTTACAGGATCAGGCAGTAACTAGGCATCAGCATCTGTAGAAAATAAAACAGTTGTGGGCAACTGAGTGCTAAAAGCTTTTTTCAGTTACTCAGGAAGCTTAACATAAATGATGGCAATGTGAAAAGTCTATACTGTACAATACAATCACTCAGGGCAGACTGTGTTGTTTATAAATGATTTGTAACATAAGAACAAATTACTTGAAAATGTGTACATGACACCTAAACTTCACTTTGTTGCCCAAATGGCCAGAAAACAAGATCCATTGGTAGACATATTCAGCTTTAGTCATTAGAAATATCTTAAATTATTCTTTTCATTCAGAAATGAACTTATATCTCTACAGATTTTTCTTTCCTGCTGAATTGAATGCTTAGACTGTTGGATATTTCCTTCTACCCTCTGATATCATTACCAGGATAATCCCCAATGTTTGATGAATGCTTATAACTGTCTATTGTGGTTTGGGCTCATAAACTGTATAATTAGATTTAGGAGAAAATCTATTCTGTTTTGACATTTTTAAACAGTAGATTTTTTTCATAGAAATGTCAGATTATCAAGTTGATTTGAACAATTGTGCATGCTTTTCATTAATTTATGTCTTGATATGCTGATCTAGACTTGTAATTGTACCTTTTTCTACTTGCTGTTGTTTGCAAGCTATATTATGTGCTATGTTTGCGACAAGATTCTCAATCCATGCTGTTCATACAGAAGTTGATGGTTCTAAGCTACAGGTTTTATTGCTGAATAAGAAAAATGTTTTGTAACTGAAGAACTTTAAGCCAGAAATTATTGTTCTACTTTTATTATCAATATTGAATATGATTTGTTGTGGGCTTCACAGTTTTCTTTTTGTTTGTTCTGGGATTTTTACTTTTTAAAATAGTTAGGCAGTTAAGGTTCATCAAGCAACTTTGTCAGCCTTTTTATCCACAGATTTTAATATTGGTTGAAGGTCAAACTTTCAAATCGCAATTTGCATGTCATAGGGTGCCAAATATATATTAATTAACATATATTAGTATTATGTCTACTGTAGACGCATTTTGAACTAACTCATTAATTTGAGGGGAAAAAAACCCCTTTTTTTCTGCCGTAGCATCAGCAATTGCAAGGACCTGCACATTTCAGTATAATGCTAAGGAAAAAAGAATGTTTTATGCTTTGTGGTTTATGCTGTCTTGTAGGTGTTGAGAAAGTTAGTTTCTGATTCATTAAGAAGTTAATTGATACTGATTTGATCTCTAACTCCTATATGGGGAAAAGTACATTTTCTGATGGTCATATCCAAAATCATTATACAATTTACATAGGCTAGAACTATTTAAGAGATCAGGATACACATACTTCCTATAAAATAGCCTCTCGTAAAAAAAAATCTGGTTTTAACACTAATACAGTTTAGATATTTACAAATCTGATGCATAGTTCTCAGAATAATATTTCATATGTAATCCTTTTTGTGCATCCTAAAAGTGCTTCACAGAAAAATTAATATTACCCTATTCTGTAGATAGACTTTATACACTAGGTGGAATTTTTATAAAATGTATGTTTGTTTTCAAGGTTTTTGACTTACAGAAACCTAATTGAGTCTCAGAGAGTATGATTCTTTAGTCTAGAGCTCAGGGGTGTTTGGGAATAACCTCTTTAAATTCCTTGCTAAATGGATTGAGCATGCTTGCTGCACTTTGTATCAATGCTTTAAACCTGAAAAGAGTTATACCAAATATTTTGCAGAGGGATAAGTTATTTTTATTTCTTTGACATTTCCCATATGTTTTTACTGTTCCTGTGTTTCATATTTATTTTCATTTGACTTTTTTGCCTTTTATCCCTTGTTCACCTCTGAAGTCATTGTTTCAGTATTTAATTTTGAGAGAGCTAATTATGCCTTTTATAGGTTAAATCTTTTGTCAGTCTACTATGTGTGATTTCAGCCCTTTGTTTTTTCTTGAGAACAGAGGGTCTTCACATAAGATCATAGAATGAAAATTAATCAAATCAGTGAGTCTGTTTTAAAACAAGTCTTATTCTGCTGTTAATCTTTTTTAGACTTTGGAGCCAGAGTCTAATTTGGTTTAGTCTCTATAAAGTTTAGAAGTAATTGATTTAAAAAAATGTTATTTGTATTAATAATTGCAGAACATTAACTTCAGCATATTTTATATGTGGACATACTGATTTTCAGATGATAATCACCACTGCAATATTCTATTTTAAAACTATATTTCTATTTCTGATAGGTTTCAGGAGGAGAAGATGAAATTCAACAGCTGCAAAAGGCTTTGCTAGATTATCTGGATGAGAACACAGAAACTGATGCATCATTAGTGGTAAATTTCAGCTTTCTGATGTCAAGTTTATATAAAAATAATTTTAGTAACATGCACTGAATAAAATGATTTTTGGTCATGCATATTAGAGATTCAATTAAATTGTCACCCTAACATATAATGTTGATTGTGTTTTCTGAAATATAGTTGATGCATTAGACTCACTTAATCTCATATATCTGTTAATTTCGCTCTTCTACATCTGTTGTTTTGTTTTCTGTGTATCCTGCTGTATTTCTCCAGTTTTCTCGGAAGTTTTATATAGCTCAGTGGTTCCGTGATACAACTATGGAGACAGAAAAAGCAATTAAATCTCAGAAGGATGAGGATTCATCTGAAGGAACTCATCATGCAAAAGATGTTGAGACCACAGGGCAAATTATGCATAGAGCGGAAAGTCGCAAAACATTTCTTCGCAGCATCATTAAAACTGCTCCATCTCAGTTCAGTACACTGAAGTACGTTTGAGTACCACTGTTTTATTAATCATGCATTTGACATTTTTAATCATTTTTGATAAACATGTCATAATTAAAACATTGAATTTGTTGCAGGATTAATTCTGATACTGTGGACTATGAAGATGCATGTTTGATTGTTCGCTACTTGGCCTCTATGAGGCCATTTGCCCAGAGCTTCGATATTTATTTGACACAGGTAAACTGTGCTGGCAGTCTTAGTACAGTGAAATGCAATTGTTTCCTGATTCCAAACACTTTTATGGTACTGTGCCATACCTGTTCATTGTTGAGCACAGGTATTTAACAGGCCATAACACCATGTGCTTTCTGTATTAGTGACATAAGTGCTTATATTTCTTTTTCTTGCATGCATTTTATGTCATATTGTACATGCATTATTTTGTTCATGGATGTAATTGGCAAAATCAATATCTTAGATGTACACCGTAAAAAAAAAAAATTGCAAAATGTTGAAATCTTTTTTACAGTTTCTGTAAGATGCATGCTCATTTTGTGATATTAACTCATTAAATTGATCTTAATTTGAAAATACAAGCCACCTTAGCTACTTGCTTGCAGTGCATGTTACTGTCGCTTTGGAAGCTGTTTAACCAGTGTGATTTCTTTCCTTTTTCTGGGTGAGGAGCACTAACATGTTGTCATGGCAACATGTTTGAAGTCCAGTACTGGTTTGGTTTAGTTTAGGTTCTGTTACTTATAGTGATCTGCATACAGAGCGATTGTTAAAATTATAGTGCCCAAATCCACCTTTTCCATTGAAAGAACCATGATGAAAGCCACAACCGAATGGCAAAAGTAGTTTAAAATGGACTTCTTATTTTAGTTATTTCATTTGCATGTTATTCTGCTGCATTGTTGCCTGTAAACAGTTTGTTACCTTCCCAAAGCAAATGAATCTTTGTTTTTGTTCTTTTATTAGATTCTGCGTGTACTTGGTGAAAATGCAATTGCTGTTCGAACAAAAGCCATGAAGTGTCTCTCTGAGGTTGTTGCTGTAGACCCCAGTATTCTAGCCAGGGTAAAAAAATCTGAAATATCTATCACGTATATGCATTCTTCTGTCACACTTAAAAGAAATCTTTAATTCCTATTTTGGATTTGTGTTTTATTTGTTCCTTTTTAGCTGGATATGCAACGAGGAGTTCATGGGCGGCTAATGGATAACTCCACTAGTGTACGAGAAGCAGCTGTGGAGCTTCTTGGCCGATTTGTGCTCTGTCGTCCTCAGCTTGCTGAGCAGTATTATGATATGCTGATTGAAAGAATATTGGTATGGTGACTTATGATATTTATGATAAGCGTCATTGGGAAATTCGTTTTCAACTGAGTTTATATGTTTAATAATATGGAATGATGATTCCAAGAGTAAACGATACCTTATTATTTTAATGGGGATCATCGTCCTTTTAAGACCAACCTTCTAAAATGCATTGCTTTGTTTTCAGTGAGGCTTTGTTACATTGTCCTGGTTTCACCCCAGCCAGCAGCCAAGCCCCATGCAGCCACTCGCTCACACCCCCACCAGCAGGATCGGGGAGAGAATCAGAAGAGTAAAAGCCAGAAAACTCCTGGGTTGAGATAAAGACAGTTTAACAGGGAAAGCAAAAGCTATGCACACAAGCAAAGCAAAACAAGGAATTCATTGAGCCCTTCCCAAGGGCAGACAGGTGTTCAGCCACCTCCAGGAGAGCAGGGCCCCATCCTGTGGAACAGTGACTTGGGAAGACAAACACCATCACCCAAAATGTCTTCCCCTTCCTCCTTCTTCTCCTCACTTTATATACTGAGCATGATGTCACATGGTCTGGAATATCCCTTTGGTTAGTTGGGGTCACCTGTCCCAGTTGTGTCCCCTCCCAACCTACCATGCACCTCCAGCCCCCTCCCCAGCATATGAGGAGCAGAAAAAGCCTTGGCTCTTGTTGTGGTTTGATGCTGGTTTAAACATCAAGCACATGAAATCTAATTGTTTGCATAAGGGATAATAAAGATTATTGAGGAAAACTGAAAAACTGCAAGGCAAAACAGGTTCAGACTTAAACAGTTGCAGTCTAAAGAAAGTTTATTACTAACAGAATTAAAAGTAAAAAGAAATAATAAGAAATTACAGCAAACTCCCCTCTCTTCCAGCACCCCCTCCTTCCCACCAACCTCACATAAGAGAAAAACAAACATAGGATTTGGTCAATGTTGCATATGTCTCTTATGTTTACAGAAAAAGAGTTTCTTCTGCTTTAACGTGGTCTTCAAACTGTCACCAGCAATAGTCCGCTCAGAAAACAATCTTCTGAGGTGGAAAAATATCTCTCCCATGAAAATTTTACAGTCCTCTCACACTGCCAGACATGGGTCAAAATAACATAGGGTTTTAGTCTTTTAAAGATGAGTTATTTTGGCCTGAAAACAAAGGCTCTCTTCTTCAAAGTCTCTAAAAGCCTTTCACAGCTTCTGTATAACTTGGGCACAGGGATTCTCTTATCTTCACAGACCGTGCTTGGATTTTCCATCCCCCCCATGCATTTCAATTAATTATAAATAGTCAGTAATATTACAGGTTTAACCATGGCTTGCAAGAAGCGTTTTAAGCTCTAGTGCTAGAAGGGTCTCCACTCTCTTTTTTTTTTTAGCGAAA
The DNA here is from genome assembly GCA_013400515.1 of Erpornis zantholeuca. Classification (NCBI taxonomy): domain Eukaryota; kingdom Metazoa; phylum Chordata; class Aves; order Passeriformes; family Timaliidae; genus Erpornis; species Erpornis zantholeuca. The sequence goes on along the minus strand of VZTN01001852.1, from coordinate 5,278 downwards.
ATAACCTAGTTATTTAACTGTCTTGGGGTGACTTTATGATGTATCCCATATCTCCTACTCTATGCCCAGAAAATGAATCTTCTGCCATTCTGTGCCTTTAAACTGAGCCCGAGAGGGGAGACAAAGAAAAAAACAGTCAGAGGAATTTTTTCAAAGCAGTTCTGGGCTTCAAGGTCACTACTCCTCTCTGTTGTTCTTCTGCTGTGGGGAGGTAGCTGCTGCTGCTGCTGCTGCTTCTCAGTCAGCTCTCAGCTGTTTCTTCGAAAGGAGAGAGACAGAGAGTTAAATTCCTGTGTTTCCCTGGGCCTTTGGTTTCTTCTTCTCTTCTGGACTTGTTCAGAACACCAGAACATCAAAACTTCACTGGGAGATCTTCCACCGGCCTGGAGGGGGGGGTCCCCCATGCCAACCCAGCTGCAACGGAGAGAGGGACCACACCCACAGAAGAACTATAAATTTTTCCAGGTTTCTCTCCACAGCGAGAGATTTTATTATTCAATATTATTATTCTTTTCCTGTGTGTTTGTTAAATAAATAGTTTTGTTTCTTCTTCACTTTCCTCTGAGGAAATATTTCTTTTCTTGAACCTGGTGGGGGAGGAGTAACTACAACCTGCTTTCTATCAGGGGATATTTTTCCTCTGAATTTGTCTCAAACCGAGACATTAACAAACACACAGGAGAAGAATAATAATGCTAAATAATAAAACCTCTTGCTGTGGAGAGAAACCTGGGAAGATTTAAAGTCCTTTCTGTGGATGTGGTCTCTCCTTGTCGGTGCTGGGTTTTCAGCGTAGACCCCTCCGGGCCTGAGATGTAAGGTCTCCCAGGTATTTTTTGGTGTTGCCAAACAGTTCCAGAAGAGAAGAGGGAAAAACCAAAGTCCCGGAAAAAAAAGAAGACTCTCCGTCTCTCTCTGGAGAAAACAGAGCCAAAAGCTGGCTGAAAAGCAAGAAAGGTGCTTCCTCTGCTCTTGCTGCTGCAGAAGCATGCAGAGCAGTAGGAGTAGTGACCTTGGAGTACAAACTTCTTTGAAAAGTTCATCTGGCTTTTTTTCTCCTTCTCTTGCATCCAGTTTTAAAGGCACAGAAAGGCACAAGATTCATTTCTGGGCATAGAGCGGCCATAGGGGATACAACATCATAAAGTCACCCCAAGACAGCTCTGTGCAAGCTCAGCAATAACAAAACATCTCTGTATTATCAACCCTGTGTTCAACACAAACCCAAAACACAGGCCCTTGCCAGCCTCTGGGAAGAAAATTAACTCTACCCCAGCTAGAACCAGCATATACATCAATAAGTAAATATACATAGAAAGTTGTACCTCAGCAGAAACAGGATTATATTCCTTTTGGTTCTTTTATTAAAGCACAGATTAGATGAAATGAGGAATTTTGCCACATCTCTGAAGTCTCAGATATGGGTTATTGAGGGCAGTTCAGTAGTGTGGGTGATGAAAAAAGTCTACAACAGAGTAATTTAAAGTTGCCATTTGTAATCCAAAAGAAAAAAAAAGATAAAACTATTTTCTTTTTCTATGCTATGTTTTAGTGCTTTAAAAGGCTTTTTATTAGAGTTTTTGTATAAAACATAGGTTTTGGCTGGATGTTCAGATAAAATACAATGTTAACTGTAAGATAACGCTAGCTTTTAGCATTCATGTTAGGTTTTTAGTCAAATACAACTCATTTGCTATATTACATGATAAAACATGTTTGTAAAGTGTTTTGGAGATGTCCATATGAACATGCATAAAGGCTCTCCTCCTGGCATTTAGATTAAACATATTTTGAATTAAGTAATATGAAATGAAGCTCCTCACCCTTCTCCTTAGATGAAGCCTAGGAAAATGGAAAATATTTGCTGGACATATCATCCATAAGCTTTATCCAAAGGCTTTTGAAGTATTACAGTCCAGATTTACAAAGTGTCTTGGGTGTTCCAAAACAGTAGCTAAAGCATCATTGCATCTAGCTTGTAAGATCTTGAATTAAGAAATGGAACTGTACATTTGCAACATCATGAGTTATTAAATGGGACAATATAAATGGAGGAAGTGTTTCAATGTTTTAAGGACTCAGTCAAAACCTTTAGAATTGTTGCAAATAAAGTTATGCTGACTTTTTGTATAAATATACTCCAGAATATTTTAGCTGCCTTTTCTGAATACATTTTTCCGGTTAGATTGTGTGATCTTCAAATATTAATTTATATAATACATTAATTAATATGTCTGATTTCTTTTCAAGAGCATAATGTTTTTCTCCTCACAGGATACTGGTATCAGTGTCAGAAAAAGAGTCATAAAGATACTTAGGGATATCTGCATTGAACAACCAACATTTCCCAAAATTACTGAGATGTGTGTGAAAATGATTCGGAGAGTCAATGATGAAGAAGGCATTAAGGTAGAATGAAACATATCCTTCAGGATTTAAATTATCATAATTGGTTTCTATATTTTGACACAAAACTAATCAAAAAATATTTCATTGCTCCTTTGTAATTTTTATTATTTTTATTCATTTTTAATTTTTAAGAGCAAATAGCTTTCTGCATTGCTGTCTGACTTGGTTTTCTTTTCTTCTATTTTCTTCAAGTTCTTGCTGACAATCAAAGGATTTTAAAAAGTTTTCTAGAGTTTTGGGTTTTTTTCTATTTGCAAGTATTCTCTCTGATACTTCTCTTTTCTAACAAGTAAAATTAGTATATAAAATTCCTTTCTGAAAACAAAATAAACTTTAAGTCAAAATTAAGTACTTGATGTTAGTATATGCCAGATTTATAAGTTCTGAATCATAACCCTGACACTGATGTTTTTTGTTTTATTTGGCAAAAATATTTTTTAAATTGCTGGGTAATTAAGAATTCACCTGTAATAATTTTGTATCACACTTTCAGTGGGATTTGAAATCTGCAACTTTAAAGCTGTAACATAATTTTACCACTTTAGATATGTTAATGACAAGTGGCTTTCAGAGAAGACTGTTAATCAAGTAGATGAACAGCTGGATCTAAGGTGCTGCTAGGAAAGGAGGATGACCTTTCCCTTGCCTTTCCAACAACCTCATAAAGATGAGGCAGTATCTGCAATGTATTTTTTTAAGTCTCCATGGATGAGGAATGCTTCCTACAAGCATATGCTTTATAAGTAATTTGGGAATAGTTCACTTTCATTCTATTTCATCTTTTCCTCCGTACAAAACCATTGTAAGAGAACCAACTTCCTATGTTAGGGTAGACTTGACTTCTCTCTCTTCCTTGCCTTGTCACAGCTGTTCTGAAAATGCCAAAGTAATCTACAATTGCTGCTAATTCTGCTGTAGAAATTGTAGTCTTGTGTTCAGTTGTCAGCTTCTCAGGGTACTATACTTTCCTGAGGAATCCAAATTAGTGCAGGAAAGTGGTAACTCCATTTTCTGTAGCATCACTTCCCCGTGATCATTTTAGTGAAGCTTCCTTATAGACCAGTATAACTGCTGTAATAGTAATCTGGGTCTATCTCAGATAACATTCTCTACAACAGTATCACATAGGTTGAATAATTCCTTACGAAAGTGCACATATTGTCAAAAAATTTATCGTATGGACGTATTAGTAATAATACCTACGTGCCAAGAAAAAATTATTTATTTCCGCTAATATTTTTTTTCCCTTCAGAAATTAGTAAATGAGACATTCCAGAAGCTCTGGTTCACTCCAACTCTACATCATGACAAAGAAGCAATGACTAGGAAAATACTAAATATCACTGATGTGGTATGTTAAATTTTAATTAAGTTGCACGTAAAATTTCATTATGTTTTTAGTATCTTTGAAATATTGTCTGTAGTCTTTTAGAATAAGAAAAATACACAAGTAATTTAATTATCAGATTAATTTCTTTATATGTCTCCTGACATTGAATACATACTTGAATTATTAATCTGATGGAACAGGCCATAGGAAACTTTAAATGCTCACTAATCTGCTGTCAGTGATAACTGGGACCATATTATATTCAGGTTGTGTAAAATACTTGTTCAGTTAAAACATCACAAGTTTCTGTTATTTAACATTTTCCAGGAAATGGTAGTAGCAGCATATAATTAAGCCTAAGAAGTCTCTTAAAAGAAAAATTTCCTCGATTGATAACATTTATTTTGAAAGGTTATCAAGCTGTTTCAACAAATGCAAGGTCATGTTCTCACCCAAAGTAAACTGGTATCTGCATAATGTTATCTACTTTTTAGGAGCAGCAAATTGAATTGTATGTCTCAAAAATCTGTTTCAAATAAAATGCTTTTACATTTGTAGTGAAAATGTATTGTGTAAAGCCACTGTACTGAAAAGGTATTTTAATATCAATTATACTAAGATGTAAATATCAAATAAAAGTGCTCTCCTCATGACTTAAAAAATATGAGTTTAAAGTGCTTTTTAATATTTTTACTAAATTATTTGTGTATTGCGCATTTTTCCAGAATGACCAGTCCGTTTATTTGACTTCAGTTTAATTCTCAGTTCTCCTGCCAATTCTTTTTTGGAGCACCTGTGAGCTGTTTCAGACACATGATACCAGTGAAGGCTTTGTTTGTATAAAAATATGCAC
>VZTN01001850.1:185112-284237 GCA_013400515.1 Erpornis zantholeuca | reverse complement strand
GCTAACAAGGTGGAACAAAGCTAGAATNCCCTTAGGAGCTGTGAGCTCTGCTAACAAGGTGGAACAAAGCTAGAATGGTGTTTCTGTGGCTCTGCAATGATTTTTTCAAGGACAATTTGTCTAATAATGAGTTGACACCTAAATTATTTTTCTTTTTAACCCAACACTCAAACCCCTAAGTTCAGCAGTGTGGGTTTTCTTATCCAATTGCATGATACCATCTAAAGCCATGAAGAAGGAAGTGAAAAATAAGTATTTAGTTAACATCTTAAAACTTCCAGTTTGGCACATGTATAATTATATGTATTACTGTATTCCAAAACTTTATATCTTATTTTTTTCACCCTGTGACACCACACCTTCTATTCAAACTCCACAGGTGTGATTTTAATGTCATCACTCAATTTTGGAAGCCTATCCCAAGGCCTCAGATCAAATGCAGTTTTCTTGTGGGTCAGTGCCTTTCAGCACAGAGAATTTAAAATTCTCAGCTCCCAGGCTTCCAACAAGAGCTGAGCTATGGCCATCAGCAGATCCTCACTAGCCACCCCTGGTCTCTAGAAATGCACAACTCCTTCTCCTGCACATCAAGGCCAGGTTGGACAGGGCTTGGAGCAGCCTGGGATGGAGGAAGGTGTCCCTGCCCATGGCAGGGGTGGGATGGGCTGAGCTTTAAGGTCCCTTCCACCCCAAACCATTCTGGGATATTTACAACCTGCACATTCCAAGAGCAGTATCCCCCTTTGTTCCTCTGTTCTCCTCAGGGAGTCCCTGGCCCAGGCTGCTCCCTTCCCACACTGCTGTACCTGAGTGGAGGCTGGAGCTTTCCCACGGCACAGCCCCAGCAAGCTTCCCATCTTCAGCTCTGCCTCCTTCACTGTGTAATCCTCAGGCACTTCGGGGAGGACAGAAACAGGGAGAACATCAGCAGCTGCTGCTTATAAAAACATCCTTTTTATCATCTTTACTAAGCTAAAACCCTGCAGTCCTCTTTAGAGAGCTTCACTTGCTCAGCTCTGACAGCAGCTCTGAGTCTCCTGAGAAGAGAGAAAAAGCAAGGAACTCTCCCAGGGCTCCCTGTCCATGGTTTCACCATTCCCACTGGGAATCCCTCTCCCCATCACCAGAGCAGCTGGAATTTCCCTCACTGGAACTCATCCTCTGGGAAGAATTTGGCTCTGCCTTCTCTATGACTCCGTGCCAAGGAGTTAAAAATGGCAATCATCCCTCTTCTCCCTCCAAGCCTCTTCCTCTTCAGGAAGCTGCAAGAGCCCAGCTTCCCTCCTCTTCCTCACATTCCAGCTCCCAAACTATCCTGGCTGCTCTCCTCTGGAGAGGTTCTAATTTATAGGGAACAAAGCTGGGGGTCCCTTCCTGCTGAGCTGTGCCTGTCAGGAGCACAGGTGGATGAGGGATGTAAGGAATAAAACCAAGCTCAACATTTAAGTTTCATTTCAGTTAATTTAATCTTTGTATTGACACTCTTAATTAACCTTAAAACTGGGGAAAAAAACCCCAAAGAGCTGCTTCAGTTAAGCCTGGGAATCAGTGGAGTTAAGTGTGGGTCCTTTCCTGCTGAGATGTGGATTAGAGATGTAAGGAGTAAAACCAAGCTCAACATTTAAGTTTCATTTAAGTTAATTTAATCTTTGTATTGACACTCTTAATTAACCTTAAAACTGGGGAAAAAACCCCCAAAGAGCTGCTTCAGTTAAGCCTGGGAATCAGTGGAGTTAAGTGTGGGTCCTGAGCTGTGCCTATCAGGAGCACAGGCATGTCAATCTCAACATTTAAGTTTCAACTAAGTTAATTTAATCTTTGTATTGACACTCTTAATTAACCCTAAAACTGGGAAAAAACCCTCCACACAGCTGTTTCAGTTAAGCCTGGGAATCAGTGGATTCAAGTGTGGGTACTTGTCCTAGCAAAGGGAGGCTCAAAACCTCCCCAGTGGATTTCTTATAGAACAGCAATGAAATAAATCAATTTACCTGGAGACAGAAGTTTCCCATTGCCACTGACAGGTCTAAGGCAGCTCTCGTTGGCTGCAGCAAAAAGGGAAAGAGAGAAATACTGAGAAATTCCCACAGGAATGAATTTGGCTCCGAATTTCAGACAGGTAACACCTTTGAGATTAATCACAACAGGTTCATCTCCCACTGTGACATCTCCCAGAGCCTCCATCAACAGCCTCAGCTTTGGGTCTTTCACTGATAGGAAAATTCTAGCACTAAGGCCACTGCAAAGCCAGGGAACTGTAACATTACAGTAACTGATAAAGCAGCTGAACACTCACCCAGCTCCTCCTCCAGCTGCAGCTCCCGGATGGCTTTCATTTTGATATCTGACATCACCTACAGGAAAGGGACATTAAAAGGGACATGAACACCTCCAGCCTGGAATACCTGTTCAAGTGCCAGATCACAAAGAGCAGCAAAGAATCCTTGCCTCCTCTTTTAGCTTTGGTTACTGACACCACCTCCAACTTCCATTTACAGGATGGGCCAAAAAGAAAACTGTCATGAAAACACTGCACTGGTTCGAGCTGCCTGCAAATATCTGAGGGACTGTAACTCTGAGCTGAGCACTATTTTCAGCAATTCTGATGCCTTAAATGGCTCCCTAGAAACAGAGAGCAGGCAGGAATAAAGGAATCAAGGAGGGATTGATTGGAAAGGCCTTCAGAGGTACACTCTGGGCTCCAGAGGCTCCTGCCTCAGTGCATCCCAACATGGACAAGGACAGCTCCCGAGTTCTTCCCACTTGGATCTCAGCATCAATTCCCCAAGCAGGAGCCAGGCAAGGATGGAATTTGCCCAAGCTTGCCCCCCTGTCCCCAAGATTGTGGTTTGCAGTTCTTGTTGGGCCTAGGAGGGTCTGGGTGTCCTTGGAGAGCTGGAGAGGCTTTGTTGTGTGTGTGTGAGCATGAGAGAACAGCACTGAACGAGCTCCAGGGAACGGCAGAGTGACACTGGGCAGGACAGGGTTGGAAAAATATAAAATATAAAAGTTAAACCCTAAGGCATCAAGGGAAAAACTCAATCCCTGAGCCAGGTGCAGTGGCCAAGCCATTCAGGGAAGCAGAGTCCTTACTGTTTCAATGGTGGCAGTGATTTTAACGAGTTTCTCCTCCTCTTGCACCCCACAGAAGTTTTTCACTTGCAGCCAGCTGATGTCGTAGGTGAAGGCAGTCAAATTCCCACTGGCCACGTTGACAAAGCTGTGGGAATCAGCAAGGACAGTCAGGGACAGAGGAACTGCACACCACCCACCAGCACAGCTCCCACAGAAATTTGGACCATGCCAAAGCTGTTCCTGGTGCTGGCACCTCCCAGAGCAGAGCATTCAGGGAGCACAGAGTGCTATGAGACCACAGATTTGCCCCCAGCAGCTTTAGATTCACTGAGCATGAGCTGCTGCCACCCTGATTTTCCCCTTTACAAGTGTAAATCAAAGGATGTGACTGGTGCTGCGTTTGGAGGGCAAGAAAAATCTAATGGCTGATAAATATCTGGTCTCCAAATCTTAAGATGAAAATACTCATATTTATAAGCTCAAAGTGATAATTAGTTACAAGAACACATGCTATTAGTATGATTTGAACTCAAAGGTTTTGTCAAACCTTTTTTTGTTTCATTGATGCCAGGATGATATTTTGCCTTTTCTTTTATACCCTTTTATACAGTTTGATGTATTCTCAGTGCTTTTAGCCCCACACTTGTACCTCCCCAAGGCTGAGAACTCAGCTCAGCCCCACGGCACCATTAAACCAGGAGAGCAAACATCCTGGGAGCCCCAGACACCAAGGGCCTCTCCAGAACACATTTGGGAACCTCAGCCAGGCCCAGCCAGGGGGAAGGTTCCTCACAACGAGGGCTTCACTCCAGCTTCTCACTGGGGGAGCTTTGATCAATATGTTAATTTTGCAAAGCCTATAATTGTGTGTATCTCAGTGTGAGGTGTGCATGCATTTTCAGGGCATTCCACCTGGACCAAGTGCTGCACCCAAGGATCCTAAAACAAACACCAAGGTAAAAACCCCTTTTCCCCATAAACCATGCTTTGTATTTAATCTTAAGACCAGGCAAAGGCAGCATCATTCCAACCAAAAAGGTCACCTCTGGTCATGGCTGTCTAAGATCAGCACTGAGCACCCATCCCTGAGCCCAACACTCTGGACCGTTTCCTTCATGTCCTCTTCACGGAAAACCTCCCAGTTCTTGGCTTCTCCCTCTGCTCCCGAGCCATTCTTGAGGATGATGCCTCCAGCTGGAGCCAGGGCTGAGTGCAGCTGGCCCAGGCTGGTGCTGCAGGAGAACACGTGCTGGGCCTCGCTGAAGTGCTGCCCCTTGCCACCCTCGTTGTGCTCTGCCAGGCGAAGGACGTTGAGCACCACGGGCTCGTGGGCAGCGCCCGTCAGCACCTTTGTGCCCCCAACCTGAGGGAAGGAAGGGAGGGAGGGATGAAGGGAAATGCCAGCTTTGTGTGGGGCTGATCCATAAAATACAGCAGGGACTGAGCAGTGGGAAAATTGAGGCAAAAAATGGATGCTCTCCCCCTCCCAAAGTGATCACCTCTGAGCAAATCCTTACTGAACAAACAAGCAGAGTAACCCAGAGGTTAGCACAAAGTTTCCCAGAGAAGCTGTGGCTGCCCCTGGATCCCTGGAAGTGTCCAAGGCCAGCCTGGACAGGGCTTGGAGCAGCCTGGGATAGTGGGAGGTGTCCCTGCCCATGGGAGGAGTGGGATGAGATCCTTAAGTCCCTTCCCAAACCACTCCATGGTAACAGCAGCAGAGGACACTTGGCAAAATCAAGAGCACAAGAATTTAGTCCCTTGGGACACTAAAGAATTGCCCAAATGTGACTGAACATTGTGACTTTACATTTTTAAACTTGGTCTTGCTGATAATTCCACCTAAGCAATAAATACAATTCCTTGCTGAAGAAAATTTAATGACACCGAAGGTGGAATAGAAAAAACTGTGGCAAAAATCAAACCAAGACAAAAACTGTTACTGCATGTTTGGGTGGTTTTGCTTGGTTTAAGGTCTTTTTTTTTTTAAAAAGCCAAGATAAAATGGATACTTTTACAACAAAAAAATGTTTAAAAGTAGCATTTTAACTCCACTAGAGAGACAGAATAAAATGCTGCTTCATATCAACTTCCAAGCTAAGCAGAAGCCTTAATATTAAAAGGAAGATGGAAAAAGGAGCAAAAGGACTTCCAGGAGATCATGCACAGTCCCATCTCTCCTGGGCTGACAAGGAAGGAGCTTAGTTGGCTCCTTAAAAGTTGGCTCCTTTACCTCTTTGCCATTCCACACGAAGATGTCTGCTCCATCAGCCAGCCCAACGCCCTCCAGGGTCAGCTCATCTCCTAAAAAACAGGGGCAAATCATCACATTCTTGCTCCTCACAAAACACACAGACAGGGTGAGCAAGTTTTCAAAAGTTGCTCCACTTAGATGAGTGCACAAGCATGGGGAGGAGTATTTAGAATATTTACATACAGAGTGTCTCTGTATTTTGATGTCAGCATCATGGGGAGTTGGGTAATGTGCTGGTTCAACACTCATTTTCTGAAGCTGACCACAGAGAATATAAAATTTAAAAGCTACTTAGTAGTTTTTTAAAGGTTAACACTTGGCATTGCCTAGCAAAGCAAAGCTGGAGACAAAACTGAGGATTTTAAAAACTGGTGTACCCTTATTAAATTAATGAACCCTTTATGTGAGCATTTCCCTTTACAAAATTCCTACTTCACTAAAGTCTAACCTACATTTTCCTCTGATGTCACCCTGGCTCCTCTCTTCTATCCTCTCCTCCACCTATTAGGCCAATCCTATGAAAGCAAACATCCACAAGCAAATCAAGACCAACACGTTCTTGTCAGCAAATGTGCAGTGCTACTGCATTTCACGGCAAAGATTTCACAGCACATCTCAAAATCATCCATTTCCACTAATAATAAGGAATGTAAGTAACACTGAGTTTGAGAGGAAGAGGAATCCACATCTCCAAAATGGTTTGGAGGTGTAATCTTTGATGGCTGCAGGAATTCAAGGACAGCAGTAACACAGAAGCCTGGCATGCAGTGCTCTTACCATCCAGCACCTGGTACAGATGTAATCCTGCTGGCAAAGGCTTGGCCACACTCAGAACCATGTCCCCTTCCCAAGATTCCAACATCTAGTTGGGAAAAGCAACCAGAGAGATTCTATCAAATAACCTCACAGCACTCATCACACAATTGCAATCTGCTGAAAGCTGGCACAGCCTGCCCCCCAAGCTCAGTCAGTGCCACTTAACTGGTGACCCCTTGGAAGGCCAAATCTGCCACAAAATGAAATATTAATAAGCCTGGAGACTCCTTGGAAAGACAAATCTATCACAAAATGAAATATTAAGATTAAGCCCAGAGTTCTGCAAAGTGTCAGTCCATGGCCATGCACATACTGCCCAAATATAATTAATTGGCTAATTGAAGTCTCCATAGTTAAAATTCCAGCAATTTCATGGCTTCAAGGACATGAAACCCCACACCACTCTTTCCTCCATGGGAAGTTTTTAGCCTCCTCAACTCCACTTAAGTGTTGAAAAATCTCTCCCTGACACAGAGATTGCAGCATAAATATATTTGTGAATGTTGCCATGGCTCAAGTGAAAATGAAGTCTGAGCTGATGTGACAGTGCAGGTACCTGGAACACTGCCTGCCGAAGGTCCCCCAGGGTTTTCCTCCTGTCAATAGTCAAATCCACCACGCTCTCTTTCCAGGAGAGTGAAGGATGCAGAGCCCCATGGTGGAATTCATAGCAGGAGCTCAGGTGGAGATGCAAATCGATGCCGTTGTTGGCTGAGTCACATTCAGCTCTTTGGGAGAACAACACAACAAACTGGTGAATTGAACACCAAGCAGATGTTCCTGTGGAGGTGACCTGCAACTGATCCCCTCCCCAGGGTTAAATTCCCTGTCATGTTCCCTCCTGCTTTACTCTTTAACCCTAGTTCTACCAGCTCAGTGTAGCAGCAAACATTTAAAAAAATAAAGGAGTGCAATTCACTCAGAGACACAATCCCAGGATGGTTTGGGTTGGAAGGGCATTAAAGCTCATCCCATTCCACCCCTGCCATGGGCAGGGACACCTCCCACTATCCCCATCCAGCCTGGCCTTGGGCACTGCCAGGGATGGGACAGCCACAGTCTTGTGTGAAATATTCCATAAAACCCATCACTCTTGTGTCTATATTTTGATCTCTTAACTAGGATTCATCTGTATCAGCACCCCTGTCCCTCAACACAAGGGAAAGTTTTGTCCACCCTGAACACTATGAGCTCTTCCCTCCACTTTTTTTGGCAGGGAACAGAATTTATCTGTTCATTCCCCCAAACCAAGTCCTTCCCCCTTCTCCCAGAGGGAGAACTCCCTCTAGAAACACAATTAGGATAATGCACTCCAGTCCCTTAGCAGAACTGCAGTGATCTGCACCAGTAAAAGGTACAATTTGAAACTCTTAACTCTGTTTCCCTCCAAATTCTGTAGGATGCCTGCTAAGGGAAGGCTGGCAACCAGCAGAATGAGGATACAGAAATTACACTCTCCAATTAACCTCTATGACATTGAACCATTTCAGTCCTGACTCTGCTCAAGGAGTTTCTTTCCTTTTGAATCCCTTGGGAGACAAAAGCTGCTTGAGGTTTGTACAGTGACACCAAAATACCTCTTTTTTTGCAGCTCTGTATTAGCAGCATTCATTTCATTCAGCAGGTGCTCAGGAATTTGGTACCTTGGATTTCCTCGTGCTGCAACCAGAAAAAAAAAAAATCCAGGCTCAAAATGTGGTTTGGCAAACAAGAAAAGTGATCAAAATGAGACATTATAGTACAATAATCACTGGAAACTCAGAGAAAATGTGTTCATGATAGAGTAAACTCAACTGCAAGGTGATAGAAAGAACAAACATTTTTATTCCTTCCAATCAATCTTTCTTTAAGGGAAATTAACACATAAAAGCCATTAAAATCCAGGCTCAAAATGTGGTTTGGCAAACAAGAAAAGTGATCAAAATGAGACATTATAGTACAATAATCACTCAGAAAAATATATTCATGATAGAGAAAACTCAACTGCAAGGTGATATAAAGAACAAACATTTTTATTCCTTCCAATCAATCTGTCTTGAAGAGAAATTAACACAGAAAAGCCACAACCTGTATTTGCTTCAGCTGATGCTCTGCTGTTATTTGTGGAGCACACTAAAATAAATCAGTCAGCTCTAGCCAATTAACAGGTCACCTCCTCCTCATATCTTCATTTTTAAATGAATGAAGATAAAAATGATCCCTACAAGGAAAACTGGGGGGAAAAAAAGCTTGGAAAGGACAAAAGCAGCCCAAGAGTCCCCCCAACATCTCCAGCTGAGCTTTGTGTACCTTCAGGAGGCCTTTTCAGCTGAGCTTTTCTGTAGAAGAGCATGTAGGCACTCTCTTTACCCTGGAATTGCTTCTCAATATCCTTCTCCTTGATGGGCTGCACTTTGGAATCATTGAGATCAAACCAGTGGCAGCCAGCAGAAGTGGCCCTGGGCCTCGGGGAGCTTTTCTCACAGTTCCACTTGCCATCATTCTTCTGGGGAGGGCCCTGAAGGTCTTGGCCATGAGGATCCAGCTTCAACAGGAGCTTGTGGCTTTCCTTCAGGCTGACTTTATTTCCATCAGGACTCAGCTGGAATATCTGAGGATGATTCTGCAAGTACTGAAAGGAAATGAAGGACAAGGTGGAGAAGATGCAAGGTTTTAAATGCAGCAGGCTGCATTAAGATGCTTCACCTGATTCTCCTCCAAGTAATACAAATCCCATTACTTCCACCCTGATCTTTGATGTTCCCTCATGCATTTTCTCAGTTTACCTCTGCCAAAGCCCCCACACCCACACTTCCCAGCTATTCTTGTGGCAAGTGCAGGTTTCCCTTCGAGAAAGAGGCAAACATCAGTTTTCCACCTATCTACAACACAAATGCTGAAGTATTTTCCTTAAAACATCACAAAATGCAGCAACCCACTGGAAAACAACTGGAGTATTCATTTCATGGACATGCTCTAACCATGGGATACATTTTCAAACACTGATTTCTGTTCAGTAAGCAAGGTTAATTTTTTATAGGCAAACCACAGAGATGGGGGAAAAAAAAATACACAAACTCTCAGGCAGAGAACTCCTTGGGAATCTCATGTTCCCCAGCCTGAAAATTCACATTACAAACCTCTCCTTGCACATGCCAACCCAAGGGTTCATACTCCCAATTATCATCCTGTTCAGTAGAAATAGAAATCATTGTAGAAGCTCTCTAAAAGGAGAACTAACAAAGCTGTGATTACCTTTCGTAATGCTCCATATTGTTTCCTGTATTTCTTATTCCAGGACACCCCTTTCTTCTCCAGTAATTTCTGCCCTAACTGATCCACGGGGATTTGTTTAGCTTCTTCCTACAGAGAAATGAAAAACTGAGAGAACAAACACTACAGGAGTCAAGGGATCAACACAAAGAAGATGATTTTGAAGTGTTTTAATTATTCCTGGGTTTTAATAAGCTGCTGTAGCATCATTTGGAGCTGTGTCAGAGGGGGATTAAGTTGGATATCAGGGAAAGGAGCACTGCCCAGGCTCCCCAGGGAATGGGCACAGCCCTGAGGCTGCCAGAGCTCCAGGAATTCCAGGCCACTGCTCCCAGGGATGCCCAGGGTGGGATTGCTGGGGTGTCTGTGCAGGGACAGGGCTTGGATCAATGATCCCTGTGGGTCCCTTCCTGCTCAGGATATTCTGATTCCTTTTGCAACACCTTTGGTGAGCAACTTTGGAAATGCCCCGAACGGAGCTTTTTTCTCTAGGAAGAGCCACTATTAACATTAAAGTCAAGTTTTAAATGCTTCACAGCAAGCTCAGAAGAGCTCTGGACACCTAAACCTGCCCACAACACCAACCCCTGGCAGGTTGCAGTTCCACAGCCAAAGCAATGAGCCCCTTACATACCATACCTCTGCTAAGATCCCTTTGAAGACTGCCAATGGATTTTCTGTTTCTTTGGCATTCTCAGTGTCTCTCAAAGCCTTATCTTCAATCAGCCCATCCTCTTCTTCCTGGGGAAGAGAGACACAAATATTGTTGCTCCACACACAGGCAGAGGGTTGGATTATTCTGTGCTGACATCATCAGTGCACAACTGAGGGGTTGTGATAAACTGCCCTTCTCAATGAGGCCAGACACACAAAGCCTCATTAAAATATTAATTAAACCTGGATGCACGTTCATCTACCAGCTTTTAACACTTTTCAACCTCTAAAGCAAGAGAGAAAATCCTTTAGGACTTACTTGGAGTTGCCAGTTTCCTAATTGATCCACATCTCTGATATAAACATGATAGTGTCCTCCATAGCAGCCACCTTTGTGTATAATAA
Source organism: Erpornis zantholeuca (assembly GCA_013400515.1). NCBI lineage: Eukaryota > Metazoa > Chordata > Aves > Passeriformes > Timaliidae > Erpornis > Erpornis zantholeuca. Next base: position 273,781 of record VZTN01001850.1, on the reverse strand, counting down.
CAGAGAAGAGCTCATACATGTACTCTGAATCATCCATTTCAGTCTTTAAAAAGAAAAACAATAATTGTCACAATAACAGAGGTCAGTCTCTCACACCAGGACAGCTTTACACCTTCAGCATTGCTTCAGACATTTCTCAGTGTGTAGCTGCATGTGCAGAGGTTGAAGTGGCTTTGCAGGGCTGGGGACACAAGGAAGGGCTGATAAATCATAAAATCATGGAATGCTTTGGGTTGGAAGGGACCTTAAAATTCATCTGGTGCCCTGCCATGAGCAGGGACACCTCCCACTCTCCCAGGTTGCTCCAAGTCCCATCCCAGCTGGCCTGGGACACTTCCAGGGATGCAGGGGCAGCCACAGCTTCTCTGGGCACCCTGTGCTATTAAACAATCAGGATGCTGAATGATACTGGCAATCAAAAATGTTTTCAGTTTGTTCACAACCAGGCCTTATTTTGTTTAAAAGAGGAGAGCAAAAGCTTAGAAACACTGAAACTGAGGGGGGGGAAAAAATCTTCCTCAAATGCAACCACTGAGAAATTTCCAAGCTTGCATTGCAACACTTCAAGAAAAATGTCTGTTCCATAAGAGTTTATGTTGGTTAAGGATCAAAAATTGTCATCAAGCAATGGCACAGCTCAGTTCAGAACCAGAATCATATTTATGAATGCGAAACAGATTCCTAAGAAAAATGGAATGACTACAGGCACATAAAGCAGGTATAGCTCAATTCATACATGATGTTATCAGAGAATAACAGCACAAAAATAAATTCCAATTTCCATTTCCAGACAATAATCTTCCTGCCAAGGGTAATTACTACACCTTTCCCCTTGCAGCCACAAGTTACTTTCCACTCAGTTCAAAAATGGAGGAGACACCACAAAGTTACTGAAATACCTTGCCCTGCCAAAATGCAAAATTAAAGGATAACCTCTCCTTGAGATGTGGGCTCTCTCTGCTGAGCATACAGCAACTTTTTAACCAACCTAACAGTACCCACCTGCTCACAGAAAGGCCTCAGGTTGATCTGGATGGGGAAGGTGTAGCAGCTCGTTTCCTTGTACCTCTCACACTTCTCAAAGTCAAAGTTGAACCTCAGCAGGGAAATGGTGAGGAAGGGAGGCAGCTTGCATAGCTTTGCAGACTGGGAAGGGATTTAAAAAACATTTGAAGCACAGAGTTAGAACAAAATTGTGCTTCCACCTTGTTGGGGGCAAATCCTTTGCCAAAAAGTTTTGTTACCACCAGGCAGACAAGAGCAGTAATGAAGTCATTTTAAAGTTAATTTTCAACTTCCAAGTACACCTAAAAGCAACCCAGATCTTTCCCTCTGTTGAATCCTCCTTGACTGGTGATCACCAGCCCCACACTTGATCCTGCCACAGCAGACAAAGGACACTGCTGGAACTGCAGTCACACAACAGCCAGGAGCTAAAATCTCCCTCATTCCTGCACCTTCCAGGCAGGAAAACCAGGATAATCCATTTTAATGAGGAGGGATATTGACCCAGATCCAACCACTGGATGTGTGAGCACAGCAAGAACCCTTGTGAGAAATAAAAACAACCTTTCTGTGTTGAAGGGAGACAGCTCTGGTTTTCCAGGGCTCTTCTACAAACGACTCAGTTCCTTGATTGATGATCAGAAATCAGAAGGTTTTATTTATAGAATTGATATTTAGATTCGATATTAATAAAAAGGAAGAGAAAGGAGGAGAGAGATCTTTTCAGCCTGCTTGGCTGCTGGAGTTTTCTGTGTCTGTGTGTTTGTGTCTTAGCTAGGAATTTACAACAAGAACAGAGAGGAGAATTTCTATTGGTCAAGGCAATCACTTTACCATAAACATTTCTCTTATTTACATCCTTTCATCAAAGCTCTCTCCTGGGAAGTTACAGGACTCCCCTTTGCAATGGTTTTTTCAGGACAAGTTAACAAAACTTGTGTTTTTCCAGCCTTTCTCTGAAATTTTTCAGAAACTCACTGCCAAATCACCACCACAATTCTGCACCACCTCTGACTGCAGGGTGGGGATTCCACAGCCACGTTTGAGCCTTTCTGATGTCTCCATCCTCCTCCTCTCCACCTTTAGGCAGAGCCCTAGGAACACACACAGTGTTGGAAGCCTGGGAGCTGAGAATTTTAAATTCTCTGTGCTGAAGGGCACTGATCCACAAGAAAACACTGCATTGGATCTGAGGCCTTGGGATAGGCTTCCAAAATTGAGTGATGACATTAAAATCACACCTGTGGAGTTTGAATAGAAGGTGTGGTGTCACAGGGTGAAAAACTTAAGATTTAGGGTTTTAGAATATAGTAATACATGTAATTATACCAAAATGGAAGTTTTAAGATGTCAACTAAATACTTCTTTTTCATTTTCTTCTTCCTTCTTCTTCATGACTTTAGATGGTGTCGTGCAATTGGATAAGAAAATCCACACTGCTGAACTTAGGGGTTTGAGTGTTGGGTTAGAAATAAAAATAATTTAGGTGCTAACTCATTATTGGACAAATTGTCCTTGAAAAATCTTTGCAGAAGAACTAATAAACAACTGAGTCTGAACAAGAAAAAACTGTGGGTCCTGTGTTCCATCCCAGCTCGGGAAGTGAGGGTAGGAGGCTGGAAAAGAAGTCAAAACCCTGACAACTTTAAGAAACCCCCTGAATTAAGAATTCCATTTGCATCCACAGCCTGGCAAGCCCCAGCTATGTGACTTCCTACCAAAACCCAGAGTTCCCACTCTCCTCCTGCAGGGATGAGCACTTTTGGGAGGCAGACAACTTACCCTGGACTGCCTTGAACCCGGTGAAGTTAAACCCCAACAGGACATGTGAGGGGCACTGCTGAGTGTTCCTGAACTCCTGAGTCACTCATTAACCTGGCCTGGCCTTGGCTTCCCTTTGGCCTACTCCACATCCACAGGGCTGCAGGGTTTGGACTTCACTCACCCTGCACGAGGCCAAGGAGCTCTGCTGCTGTGGCAGAGTGCACCAACAGCCTGAGCCTGCTTCCCCCCACAACAACAGAGCAACAGCTCCTCACTGCTTTTGTCTCTCCTTTGGGTTCTCCACAAGTCAGCTTCCAGGATTTCTCTCTCATTGCATGGATCTCTTTATTTTTATTTTATGCTCTAACTGATCTTTTAGCCAATCCTCCAAAATGCCCAGAGCCAGGGTGCAGCAGTAGTTGAGAAATGAGCCACAGGAGCTTTTCCTGACAACCCTGCTGAGGTTTCACAGAATCTCAGAATGGTTTGGGGTGGGAGAGAGCTTCAAGCTCATCCCATTCCACCTTCCACTGTCCCAGCCTGCTCCCAGCCCCATCCAACCTGGCCTTGGGCTCTGCCAGGGATCCAGGGGCAGCCACAGCTGCTTTGGGCACCCTCCCAGGGAACAATTCCTTCCCAATCTCCCATCTAACCCTACACCATCACACCCCAAGGTGTTACCTTTGAAGCTTCAACAAGTTTATCACAGGCTCCACACCGATACAAGTTGTCATTCTCAAAGTATTCTTCTTCCACGTACATGTTCCACAAGGCCTCCTCCAAGCCAGCCACACCTTTCACTGCCACCGTGAGGTCTAAGAAATCTTCCTGTGCAGAAAGGACAACAAGAAGTCAGAGTTCTGAGGGGTGTAAGCTTGTGGTGATTGGGAAGATACTCATTCTATTCACCACAGCTGATGGGGAAAAACTCCTCACACATTCACTGAAGAGAAATTGATTTTGAAAAACTGATTTTTTTTTTTAATTACAAAGAGCATAAAAGACTGTCAAGGTATGTTTTGCTGTTGTTACCTCAGCTCTCTGCTAACCACAACCACCAAAGGCAGTGCTTGTGAACTCAGAAGATGCAAAACATTTGGGTTTTTACCCCTGATGGAGATGGTTTAGAAAATGCAGCCAAGCCTTAAAGTCCAACGCTCACTGCCTGGATCCAACAAAGGTGACATCATTTTTGAGCTTTAGAAACAAGAACATTTAAAGCCAAGAGGCTGAAGAGGAGGCAGCAGTGGAAGATGCCTGCCTTTACCTGTCTCTCACTGACGTTCTTGCACTCCTTGCAGACAATCTGGTTGACAACAGTGCCATGGTACAGGCGGTTGATGAGGTCGTGGCCCGACGTCCCCACGAGGGAAGTCTCCAAAGCACTGAACAGGATCCTGTTCAACTCCTGCACATCGTGCTGCCTCATCTCCTGCAGGAGGAGAGGCCAACAGGGAGCAGTCAAACACAACGTGTATGAAGTGTCACAGAATCTCAATGGCTGCTCATTGAGCAGTGAAGTACTGCCTTTATTGCTGTTATTTCTAATTTGGTTATGCTACAACCCACCTAAGACACTTTCACTTGGGATGAATCATAGAATTCCAGAGTAGCTGGGTTGGAAAGGACCTTAAAGCTCATTTTGTTTCATCCCCCTGCCATGGGCAGGGACACCTTCCACTGTCCCAGGTTGCTCCAAGCTCTGTCCAGCCTGGCCTTGGGCACTGCCAGGGATCCAGGGGCAGCCACAGCTGCTCTGGGCACCCTGTGCCAGGGCCTGCCCACCCTCCCAGGGAACAATTCCTTGCCAGTATTCCATTTAAACCTACTCTCTATCAATTTGAAGCCATTCCTTAGATTTAAATTAACCTCTGACTGACACAGTTAAACTTGGGTAAGAATCTAAGCATCTGAGGACAAGGAGCCTGTTGGAAAAACACTCCTGTAAAAACAAAGGGAAAGCAACTGGAATTGTATCTAAGAGAACAATCATCTTCTGTTCCTTCCTGTGAATAGCTGCCATGGACTCCACGTGGAGATCCAACAGGACACAGCAAGAGCTGACCCAATCCAACATCATCTCCACAGCTCGAAGGATTTTAAGGCATTCCCTGAACGTGTGAGAGGTGTGTGGGGATGGAGACTGGCACCTCATGGCTGCTCCAGCCGAAGCTCTCGGTGAGGTCAGTGGTGGATGCAGCCTGCTGGTCCAGGAGCAGGAGCTGGGCAAACAAGCGCTGCAGCTGCAGTGGGATTATCCGAACCTGGCAACAGCAACGAGAGCACACGGCCAGCACATCAGACAGAGCCCTCAAAGCAGGCATTCCAGCAAAAACTGAAGCAGTTCCCTACAAAGCTGATGATGAACTACCCCTGTCTATCACTTTCAGACCACAAGTGATTCAATTCACACCAAGCAGTCAGACTTTGTTCCCAAACATCTGCAGTGCCTCACCTTACACAGCCAAGGAGAATCTTGGAATGGTTTGGGGTGGGGGAGACTTTAAAGCTCACCCCATCCCACCCCCTGCCATGGCAGGGACACCTTCCACTATCCCAAGCTGCTCCAAGCCCCATCCAGCCTGGCCTTGGACACTGCCAGGGATCCAGGGGCAGCCACAGCTTCTCTGGGCCCCCTGTGCCAGGGCCTGCCCCCCCTCCCAGGGAACAATTCCTGCCCAATATCCCATCTAACTTTACCCTCCCTCAGTGGGAAGCCACTCCCTGTGTCCTGTCCCTCCACCCCTTGTCCCAAGTCCCTCTCCAGCTCTCCTGAAGGGCTTGGTGGTAGGGTGGAATGAGATGGGAGGGAGAACATCTCAGCAGGAACAGATTCAGTATCTGATTGCTGAAGCCAAACCTCATGGCAATGATAGCTTAGAACTGTGTGAGAAGCCCAGTATGAGCCAGCCCAAACTGCCTCTCAGTATCAAAGTTAGGTTTTCACTCATTCTCCCAAGTTTCACAGGAATTAGGACCACATTCCTTCACATCAACATCAAACAGTGACAAACAGGAGAATTCCCAACACCTTTGCATCTGGCTTCCTGCTGTCATCCAGAGTTCCAAGTTCTTCAGGTCCCAGGGAGAACAGAGCCTCTGCAATTGGAAAAATAAATTAAAAAAAAAAAAAAAAGATTATTCAAAAAGATACCATCCCCTCTTTGAAAATTTACTGTATTTTAATGTCAAGCACTCTGATGTTATCCTGCAATAATTTATTTGAAGTGAACTGTGCCCCAAAATTACCTGAGTCCATTATGTTTCTTTAAGAAACCACCAGAGAAATGCAACTCTCACTAAAATATCAATCCCAACGTGACTTTTAAGAAGGTTTTGAGCAGCTCACCTCGAAATTCAGGTGTGAAAAGCAGAGTTTGTAGAAGGGAATTGAGGTAGCAGGTCCCACCCTGGTTTTTGATCCCACTGAGGTTGGTGGAATCCCTGGGAGCTGGAGGCTCAGAATCTCCGGGCTTTGATTTCTTCCCTTTCCCACAATGATTGTTCGAAATAAAGGAAAAATCCTCTTCAAATAAGTCCCCAAACATTGTGAAGGCAGAAGAGTCCTTCAGAAAGATTGAAAAAAACCCCATTTACTATAAAAACTGCAGTTGAACCCACCCACCTCAAATCCTCCAAGGTGAACCCGGGAGCCCTGACCGAAGAATTTGTTTCTTTTTTTTATTCATCTTATTCCTGTCATTCTTAGGCTCAAAATTGGGGTCAGATCCATGTAAAAGGGTAAATTAATGTGACAAAAAAGGCTGAATTGAAAGCATTTCTGTTACCCCAGGTGTGAACAAACCAGAACCAAACCCACCACAATCCTGTTTTGCACAAAGCTGTTATTTACTCCTACGACTGAACTGGGCCCAATCTTGGATTTTCCTTATCCACCTCCTCCAAACCCCTGGAACTTCTTCAGAGACACTAAAGCAGAAAGACTTCAAAGTTTTGCTTTCCCAATGAACACAGATAGGAAATAAATCACTTTGCATCAGCTTTTCCTCCTCTGAATGCAGCTCTTACCCCCTTGACTGCCTTAAAATCTCTGCACAGGCTCCTCCTCCCAAGCTGCTGGATGGAATTCCTGGCCTTGCCACTCATTCCAAGCTGTCTCCCAGCCTTCATTCCCCTTTCCAGTCAGGCCTGTTGCACTTGAGCATTCAGATTATCCTCCTCCCCGAGTGCCCAGCAGCTCCTGAGGGGATTGTTTATCCCAAAAAAAGGGCCATATCCAGGAGACAGCACCCACCCACTGCTCCAGAGAGGCACTCGAGTGCCAAATCCTCCCTCGCTCCTTATTTCTGGATCCCTGGAGCTGGCAGCCTCCTCCTTCCCTTAAAAACCACACAGGAATGTGGACTGCAAGGGATTTGGGATGGCCCAGTGCTTTCACAGAGCAGGGACAACTCGGAGCAAAGGCTGGAATAAATCCATGGCAGGAGAAAGCAAACCCCTCTAATAAACCCAAATTTCTCCAATAAACCCATAGCCAGAGACCCCTAACCCCTTCTAATAAATCCATGGCAGGAGATCCCAAATCCTGTCATAAATCCATGGCAGGAGATCCCAAACCCCTCTAATAAACCTGAGGAAGGAGATCACCAAACTCTCTAATAAATCCATGGCAGGAGATCCCAAAATCCATTCAATAAATCCAGGCAGGGGTTTCCAAACCCCCAAAATAAACCCATGCTAAGAGGTCCTCAAAACTGTTCTAATAAAGCCATAAGATTCCCAAATTCTTCTAGAAAATCCATGACAGGAGATCCCAAATCCCTCTAACAAATCAATGATAGGAGATCCCCAAACCCCCCTAATAAATCCATGACAGATCTCAAAATCCCTTTAAGATACCAATGACAAGAGGTCCTCCAAACTGCTCTAATAAACCCACAGAAAGGGATCCCAACTCCCCCCTACTAAATCAGTGACAGGAGAGCCTCAAAACCCTAATAAATTCATGGCAGGAGATCCCAAACTCCTCTAACAAACCCAGGGCAGGAGATCCTTAACCTCTCTAACCAACCCAGGGCAGGAGATCCCAAACCTCTCTAACCAACCCAGGAGATCCCAAACCTCTCTAACCAACCCAGGTCAGGAGATCCCAAACGTCTCTAACAAACCCACAGCAGGAGAACCTAAAACCCTCTAAGGAACCCATGGCAGGAGACCCCCAAGCCTCTCTAACCAACCCATGGCAGGAGATCCCAAACCCTTTTAACAAACCCACCATATGAGATCCCCCAAGCCCCTCTAACAAACCCACGATAGGAGACCCCCAAGCCCCTCTNCACGCCGGGACCGGCGGCCCGCGGATGGGGGGGCGGGAAGGGCGCGGGGCATGCTGGGAGTTGTAGTTTCCCCGGCGTGAGGGGAGGGGACGTCCCGGGAAGCTGCGGCACCTCCGTCTCTGGAAATGCTCCCAGGACACGCTGGACAGGGCTTGGAGCCTCCTAGGATAGCGGAAAGTGTCCCTGCCCGTGGCACGGGATGAGCTTTAAGGTCCCTTTCAACCCACACCATCCTGGGATTCTATAAATACCAGCTTCGTCTTTCAAACAAACAGTTGGTTTGTGCTGTGGATTCATTACAGGCATTTGGGATCTCCTGACATGGGTTCATTAGAGGGGTTTTGGGACCTCCCTGGGGTTTATTAAAGCATTTTGGGGTCTCCTGTCGTGGATTCATTAGAGGGGGTTTGGGGACGGCCTTTCATGGATTTATTAGAGGGGCTTGGGGATCTGTGGTCATGAATTTATTAGAGAGGTTTGGGATCTCCTGCCGTGGATTTATTAGAGAGGTTTGGGATCTCCTGCCACAGATTTATTAGAGGAGTTTGAGGCTTTCTTTTCATGGGTTTATTAGAGAGGTTTGGGATCTCCTGCCGTGGATTTATTACAAGGATTTGAGGCTTTCTTTTCATCGATTTATTAGAGAGGGTTTGAGGCTCTCTTTTCATGGATATATTAGGGGGTTTGGTACCTCTCACCATGGGTTTATTAGAGAGGTTTGGGATCTCCTGCCACAGATTTATTAGAGGGGTTTGAGACTTTCTTTTCATGGATATATTAGGGGGATTTGGGANGGGGTTTGAGACTTTCTTTTCATGGATATAGTAGGGGGATTTGGGACCTCCCACCATGGGTTTATTAGAGAGGTTTGGGAGCTCCCACCATGGGTTTATTAGAGAGGTTTGGGAGCTCCCACCATGGGTTTATTAGAAGGTTTTGGGATCTCCTGCCTGGAACAAGGGGTCCCCCACACCAACCCAACTACAAAAAAAGCCCCAAAAAAACCCAAACCATGCCCACAAAAAACCTCTAAATCCTTCCAAGTTTCTCTCCACAACAACAAAAAAATTATTATTTAACATTATTATTCTTTTCCTGCGCGTTTATTAAATAAATAGTTTTATTTCTTCTTCGCTTTCCTCCGAAAAATATTTCTTTTCCCAAGCCTAATAAAAAGTACTATCTATCAAAAAATATTTTGCTCTAAATTCATCTCAAACACAAAACACAGTGCTTAAACCACTCTTCTCCCAGTGAATTCTTTTTTCTAATAGAAGATTTCCTCTCATCCTTTCCCTTCCTCTCCAGCCCCATCCCACCCCACCTCCTGTCAGGGAATTGCAGAGAGCAACGAAGCTCCCCCTGAGCCTCCTTTTCTCCATAAACCCCCAGTTCCTTCAGCTCAGGAGATTTTATTTTAGCCCCTGGACAGGGCTGCCCCCAAATTCGTGACTTTTCCCCCAAATCCAGCGTTCCCACTGTCCCCTGGCTCACGTGGGAGCAGGGAGAGACTTTTATCTCGCCCTGCCTTGAACCCAGCAAAGTCCAAGTGGTGCAGAATTCCCTGGCTGGGATAACCTGGGATAACCAGGCCAACCAAGGGAGCCTCTGGCAAGTTCACCAACACCGAGGGTACTGATTAACTTCACCCACCCTGGGATTGCCCTTGCAATCTCAACATATTTAGTTGTTATTATTGTTTTTTTCTTTACGGTTTATCATGAAAGATTCAGAGAGAATTTTAGTCGCTTCTTCCTCAGAGCTTTTCCCATTTTACCAATGTCTTTAATTATTTCTTTGTGTGGAGAAACTACTGGTGATGCCTTAGGTTTTAAATTTTATATTTTTCAAATCCTGTACTGCCTAGTGTAACTCTGAAGTTCCCTGGAGCTCGTTCAGTGCTGTTCTCTGTGCTAAGATAGACATAACAAAATCTAGTTTGCTCTCCAAGGACACCCAGAACAAGAACTGCAAACCACAATCTTGGGGACAGGGGGGCAAGCTTGGGCAAATTCCATCCTTGCCTGGCTCCTGCTCGGGGAATTGATGCTGAGATCCAAGTGGGAAGAACTCGGGAGCTGTCCTTGTCCATGTTGGGATGCACTGAGGCAGGAGCCTCTGGAGCCCAGAGTGTACCTCTGAAGGCCTTTCCAATCAATCCCTCCTTGATTCCTTTATTCCTGCCTGCTCTCTGTTTCTAGGGAGACATTTAAGGCATCACTGGGAAAGTGGCAGAGAGCAGTTTTCTTTCAGAAAACAAAATATTTGAGCTTCAGAGTAGGGGGGAGAAGCTCTGAGGAAAACAATATTCAGTTAATTTTGGCACACGGGCCGTGGGATGAAGGGAGATGAGAGAAGTATTGTGCCTGAGGGATGGAGGCTGCATGGCTCTGAACATCCTGGGGTGCATTATTTTTAATTTTGGCATCAATGGCAAATGGGAAAGCTCATCTGTGGTGAACCTGCTCCCTTTGCTGAGCCAGGTCTCAAACCTGAGGCCCCACTGGTTGCTAAAACACATTTATCACTTGTCTTATTCCTGGTGGGGAGGAGTTTTTGGCTACCTGAGGGCCACCTCCCAGGCTGGGAAACAGCTCTGGAAAGCAAAAACCTAGGCTTTGGCTGCCAGGGCAGCCTCTCTGAGCACCTCTGAGGAGATTCCTGCCAGCTCAGAAGAGCCCTAAGTGTCTCCTGCTCCATCACTGGAGGCATCATCTCAGGATCCATGGCTCCAACACAGAGAGGCTGTTTTGGTTTGTTACTGCGGTGCTGGGAGTTGTTCACACCGAGTTTGCCTCCCTGGGTGCTGGCCAAGGTGTAACACAAGACACAACGAAGATGAGGAGTCCTGAGGGATCCCAGCAGCAAGTGGAGGAGATCACTGAACACCGGTGACTCAGCTTTCAAAGGGTCACCGAATCTGGCTGTCCAAGGAAGGAGGGGAAAGGCAAAACAACAAACCACCCACAACCCAAAGCAGTGAATCATTAACTACAGGATTATCATAGAGCACAACACAATAAATCCACCCATCAGTTGTTCTCCAAAGCACCTTCAGGCTACAACCTGCAGGAGAAGTCTCTTCCACAGCCTCTTCCTACTCTGGCCACAGCAACATGGCTTCGAGGCTTTGCTGTGCCTGGATTTCCATCCTCCTCCTCCTCCTCCTGCCCGGCCTCTCGGACGGAGGCAAGCTCCTGGTGGTGCCCATGGTGGGAAGCCACTGGCTGAGCATGAAAGAAGTGGTGGAGGAGCTGAGCAAGAGAGGACACGAGGTGGTGGTGGTGGTTCCCGAGGTGAGCTGGCAGATTGAGACGACGCAGGCCTACAAGGTGGTCACGTTCCCGGTGACGCAGACCCTGGAAGAGCTGGATAACTCCTTTCAGGAATACGTTGCCACGCACCTGACGGAGAAGCCTTTCCCCCTGAACGCCCTGGCGCTGTACAAGGCCTCGGAGCACGTTTTCAGCACCTTCTTTGGGCAGTGCAAGGACATGTTCCGCAGCCAGGAGACCCTGAGGTTCCTCAACCAGAGCGGCTTCGACGCCATCCTGACAGACCCGGCCTTCATGTGCGGTGCCATCCTCGCCCATCACCTCTCGCTGCCCTTCGTGTTCTTCATGAGGGGATTCCCTTGCAACATGCACTTTGCAGCCCCACAGTGCCCCAGCCCTCTGTCCTACATCCCGAGGCTCTTCACCTTCAACTCGGACCGCATGACTTTTTTCCAGAGGGTGGAAAACGCCCTGATTTCCCTCCTGGAGCTTCAGTACTGCAATGGTTTCTATGGAGAAGCACTCAAGCTTTCCTCAGAAGTTCTCCAGAGGGACGTGTCCCTCACGGACCTCGTGAGCTCCGCTGCCATTTGGCTCCTGAGGTTTGACTTTGTGTTCGAGTACGTCAGGCCGGTGATGCCCAACATGGTCTTTGTTGGGGGGATCAACTGTGCCAAGAAGAAACCACTGCCTAAGGTAATGTTCCTCCTCCTCCAAACTCTGTGTTTTCCAGTGAAAAGTCATTTGTGTTTTTTCAGGCAGTTTATGGCTATTGATTTTTTAAAGAAATTTCTAGTAATGATTTAATTCACCCAGGTTTGGGTGGTTGTTTTCCAGAGGCTGAAATCAAAGTACCTTGATAGAGGCTTGCTTGAATGAATGAGGGTTTTCTGACAAACCCAAGAAAAAAGGGATTTCATCTACCAGATGGAAATTACTGTCCTCAGTGAGCATGTGTTACCCACCAACCAGATCCAGTTTTGATTTCATTTTAATGGAACCTGACATATATCTCTTTTATGTGACCAAAAACCCGAGAGTCATCTTCTGTTTTTAACTCCAGGCTCTTCAGCATCAGTTCATTCACTTTAGCTGTATTTTCATGACAGATTATTTCCAAACTGGCTGTCTGTGCTAAGTTACTCCTGTTTGTGGTGGCAAACCATAAATGTCATGCTGACATGGCAACAAATAATCTTACAATTGTGAATTTGGTGAAAGACATTTGAATGCAGAACTCAGGTAAGTTTTCATACCTACTCCTTGACATTTGCTTTTATCAGAATTCTTCTGGAGGGGTTTGTAAAGCTAGTTTAGAAATCAAAATCTATTTTGATAGTCACCATATAATCTCTAAAATGATAACACTGGACATTTCTTTCCAGGCACAAAGCAGGACACAAATCTCTTTCCTAGGAAATTGCTTCTGAATTGTGGCCACACAATATCTCTGCTCGATATCTTTGAGCTGAAAGGGTGGGGTTCTTCCTTCTCTCTTTCAGATTTCTTTTCTGCTCTTTGACAAGCTTATGAAGAGCCCTCTGAACTTGATAAATAAAGCAAAGAATAATATTATAAAGTAGAATATTAGAACAGTGTTATAACTAAGTCATCCTCTCACGTTAGGCTTGTGGGAGTGGCACTAGTTTAAAATTTAAGATGCAAATTCTTGCTGGTTGCACAATGTAGGTCTTTACTTTTATATCCCTCAGAACTGCAAAGAGTTTGTAACTTGGCTGCAAGGGCAGAGACTTCCTGCCCTCATTTTATCCCTGCCTGCTCCTGTCTTCATGCTCCCATTAGGTGAAAGCCACAAGTTCCACACCTGGAAAAACTCTGTGTATTTTTCACCACTTTCTTCAGTCTCCTTTTCTAGTATGGAGAGCAGAGGAGTTTCTCCTATTTCCCACTGAGCAGTGCCCAGCAGCAGAGTGTAAACAAGAGTAAAGTGAGTCACAGGGGAGAAGTGAAATCTGCCTGTTCACACACACTGGTAAAGCCCTGGGTTGGTCATTACTGTTCAGAAACACAATCCTGTGAGAAGAATAAATAGCTCTCCAAAGCCTTTTGAGCCTGTTGCTCAATAGGTAAGAAAAGAAAAAGGATTACTGGGAGAGGGAGAGAGAACAAAAGATTCAGAATGCAGATTCTTTTTCAGACAAGGAATCCATAGGCCTTTTTGTTACACCACTTCCAGAGTTTTCCACGGGCAGGGGAATGGGGCACCGTGGTCTCACTCCAGAGCTGTATCAGTGTGCTCCTGAAGAGGAGCTGCTCTGAGCTGGAGGAGCTCAGGCTTGTGCAGATCTGGCCCTATGTGTCCTATCCAGGTGGGAATCCAATCCTAAATTCTGTAAGGATCATCTCAGAGGTTGTGGGAGAACATGAGACCACATGTGGGCCTGGGGGAACACAAACAGCATTTCCACCTCGACTAAGCTGCCTCAGGCTGATTTCCTCTTGCCCTGCACTCTGCAGGGGCATCTGTCTCAGCAGCAATTCCTTAACAGGCAGAGAAATCCCAAGTTGCCAACTCCTCAAACATCTGGAAGTTTAACACGAGGTTTGCAGGAATCAGAGCCAATATCTTGACTCCAGAAGTACCTGATGGTGACATTGCAAATAAACTCAAACTGTGAGCCCTGACACACTCTGGTGCCAATCTCATCTTTAGCCAGAGTTGGTGCAAAGTTGCCTTTTTTTGGCCAGCTCAGCAAACCAAAGTTAGATTCAATCAAAGGAAAGTTCAGGAATTTAAGCTACAGCCACCTCCCAAAGTTGTCCCTGTTTTTTTTTCTAACCCAAACCTCCCAGTACTTATTTAAACAAGTGTTGAACTGAAAACATTAAACTAACCCCAGGTTTAAGCAGGTAGCTACTCAAGTAAAAAAAATTGTCCCTCCAGCACAAGGCTTAAAAGCAGAGGTCCTGCTTTGAAACCCCCCAGCCAGAGCCAGCAGCACGTGGGAAGCTCTGATAAAGAGACATTTCTAAGTGGCCCTTTCAAAGATGCAATTGAAATGTATCAGCCTGAAAGTGCTGCTCTATCCAAGCATTCATCCCATTCATGTCCCCTCCACTTCCCTCTCGTTCCCTGCATCTCCCATGTTTTACAGAAGAGATATTGGAAGAAGCTGTAAAACACACTTCTTTCAACAAAAATCCCCTCATCTCACGGGGAGCTGCTGCCTCAGTTTCCCTTTCCACAAGAACTCTTCTGATTAAATCAAAACACCTTCTCCAGTGCATGTACAATATTTGATCGAGGTCTGCGCACAAAAACCTAAAAGGTTGTCAGAAATATCAAATAAATTGGTATTTTCCTTATAGAAGAAAGGGCTAGGAAATGTTCCAGTTCCCTGGCCAACCCATAAATGTTACCTTTCTGTGAGGATAAAGGCATTAATTTCAGGCTCACATCCTCTCATTTTCACAAGGTTTCTATTTATGGCTTAGGAAACAGCTGCCCTGGAAACGATCTCTGTTCTGTGATTCGCTTCTTGAAAATCTTTTCTCACAAAAACTTTGATTCCTTTCCAACTCCTATAATTTCTTTTATGGGTTGCTTTCCCCCTAAAGTCAGTGCACCTCCACACTGTGGAAAGCAGCCACCAACCTGCATTTAGCAGACACTGCTCAGCACCAAGAAAAGGGTCTGGGTTCAATTACATGCAGATTCCTCCATGGATAAGCCTGGAGAGCTGCTCCATCCAGCGCTCCCTGCCAGCTCCAAGAGACTCCCTGGAATAACCCACACAAGCTTCATCGCTTCTGAGAGGAAAACGAACCTGCAGTCCTGCCTCACCCAAGCCTTGATGTCCTTTGGTATCCACTGGGGAGGGCTTTTCTCCACGCGGGCACTTGATTTTCTCACCTTTAGAGTCCTCGGTTCCTTGTTTGCACATAAAATGGGAGCTGTTAATGAGCACCACACCCTGCAGAGCTCAGAGGGGTCCAGGTGCCCTTTGCCCCTCATAATGAAAAACAAACACATACAAACTTATCTGCTGCTTTGAAAAATGAGCCTGGCCGTTAATTTTCTCAGTAATAATTACCCAGCTTAGATCTAACCTCAGCTGATCCTGAGCTAACATAAGAAATTCATCCTTTCTTTGTCCATCATCCCTTTCTCTCTAATTTCTCTCGCCCTTCCTGTTGCTGCCTCACTTTTCCCACAGTTTTTGCTCTGATGGTCTGGTACAAAAACTAGGGAATCCGTGGAGTCCCTAAGAAAGTGTGGCCATCCTATTGATGCCTTAAATGGCTCCCTAGGAACAGAGAGCAGGCAGGAATAAAGGAATCAAGGAGGGATTGATTGGAAAGGCCTTCAGAGGTACACTCTGGGCTCCAGAGGCTCCTGCCTCAGTGCATCCCAACATGGACAAGGACAGCTCCCGAGTTCTTCCCACTTGGATCTCAGCATCAATTCCCCAAGCAGAAGCCAGGCAAGGATGGAATTTGCCCAAGCTTGCCCCCCTGTCCCCAAGATTGTGGTTTGCAGTTGTTGGGCCTAGGAGGGTCTGGGTGTCCTTGGAGAGCTGGAGAGGCTTTGTTGTGTGTGTGTGAGCATGAGAGAACAGCACTGAACGAGCTCCAGGGAACTGCAGAGTGACACTGGGCAGGGCAGGGTTGGGAACAATATCAAAGTTAAAACCCAAGGCATCATTGGCCCTCTCCAGAAATTGGTTTTCCATGTCTAAGGATGGTTCTTCCTTGTCCAGTGTGACAGAGTAGAGCTGCTTGGGGCAGTCCCAGCACCCTTTGGGTGTCATGAGACAAACCCCTTTACCTAAGGCTGTAAGGATGTGTTTCCCCAGACTGAGGATGCTGGGAATCCCACCACCACTTGTAAAAAGAACAGGAAAAACTCTGTGCTGATGACAGTTTTTCATCACAAGGGCTTCTTCCTTAGCACCACCCAAAAGACTTTGCTAGGGCATTGCTTTTACTTGCACGAAGACAAAACATTCCTGCAGCAAAGCCCTGAGGGCCCCAGTTCACTGCAGGGTTCCAGAGAATTCCTGGCCAATTTAATCACAAAAGGATCTCTCCTCATCAAAGTTGGGCTGCTCAGAAGGGAATGTGGGAGAGGGAAAGAGCTCATGGCTGAAGAGGTCCAGGAGACACCTGGATGGGGTTGGTTGCTTTACCTGTGTCTGTGAGAGGAGGAGAGCTCAGCAGCCTGCTTTGCTTGTGGGGGTTTTCCATCAGTGGGATTACTGAGAGGTATCACACCTTCTCCTAGATTTTGTCTGGCTCACAACACATAAAAAGGGTTTTCAAGACAGCAGCCAAAGCCCGAGACTCCTTCTTTGTGTCCCTGTGCCAGCCTCCTTTCCCTTTGTTTGCCCTAAATCCACCAATTAGTTCATTTTTTTGGCCTGAAGAAAAAAGCCAACGAGGAGATTGTTCTCCTCAGGTTTGGGATTGTGTGGTACATCCTGCTGACACATTCATAACAGGGGCAGGTTTGGCTGCTCCCAGTGGGTGGGAATTTAACAGCAGCCTCATGCCCTCTGAAATGCTGTTGCATCCATTCTGCTGAGTGTATCATTATGATTTTCTTGCCAGGCCAATGGTTTTAACCACAGTTCTTGCTACAACATGACACCCCTGCTCTTAGTGTCATGTACTGACAGGCTCCCAAGCTTAAACATTAACAGAAAGTACCAATGTTTTCCTAAGGACACGCCCTGCCTTCCACAAACTGCAAAATCATAGGCTAAACATGTCAGGAAGTTAAATAGTAATTCCTGTAGCCAATAAATTCCCTGCTTAGTTGCATGTGTCACACAAAGGAGTGCGTGGATCCCTCCGGAGCAGAGCTCTCTGGTTCACTGCCACCAAAATGGCTCTTCTGTACCGAGGTACGTGGATATTTCTCCTCCTGACATCGTCTTTAATCCTGGCTGAAGGTGGAAAGATCCTGGTGGTACCTCAGGATGGAAGTCACTGGCTCAGCATGCGCCCAGTAGTGGAGAAACTGCATCAAAAGGGCCACGAGGTTGTTGTGCTTGTACCCTCAACCAGTCTGCACATGAAGTCAAAGGAGCCTCAGAATTACACGGTGAAAGCCTATCCCATACCTTACACAGAGGAATACTTGAATCAAAAGTTCAAGGCCCTTGTGGATGCTCATTTTATTGAACAATCTGTTCTGAACGTTGTTCTTACCTCGTATCGAAGCACGATAGAGATCTCCTCGGTCTTTTTCATCAACTGTAAGAGCCTCCTGCAGAACAAGGAGCTGATGCAGTACCTGAACGAGAGCAAATTCGACGTGGTCTTCACAGATCCCATCCTGATGTGTGGGCCCCTGGTGGCTGAGTATATCTCTGTTCCTTCTGTCTTCTTCCTGCGGGGCTTCCCCTGTGGAATGGATTTTGCTGCTACCCAGTGTCCGAGTCCTCCTTCCTATGTGCCCAGATTATTCTTGGATAATACTGACAGCATGACATTTTCCCAGCGGGTGAAGAACATGCTGGTCGATCTGCTGGAGCTCTTTTACTGTAAGCCTCTCTATGATGGCTATGAAGAGCTTGCATATGAGGTTTTCAAAAGGAAAATGACAGCCACAGAGCTCCTGAGCCGTGGATCTTTCTGGCTGATGAGATACGATTTTGTGTTTGAGTTCCCAAGACCAGTGATGCCAAACATGGCCTTTATTGGAGGGATTAACTGCGCTCAGAAGAAAAAACTGTCTCAGGTACAACATTTTATTTGGTTTTTATGCTGAAAAGGGAAAAATATAAATGTATCATAGAATGGCAGAATGGTTTGAGTTGGAAGGGATCTTAAAGGTGATCTCATTCCAAGCCCCTGCCATCCTGGGCATCACTCACATCCTTACACCAAATCCTGACTTGACAACAGCTTGGTGCTTAAAGAGACAAATCCTGCATGATGCAGAAATCTTATTTCCTAATATCCAGCATTCAGATGATATCACGTCCTGGCAAACCTAAAGCCTTATCAGGCTTAATTAGGACAATTTAAGTGACATGTAGCTTTTATGAAATGGTAAGATCTTCTGAATTTTGGTGTCCTCCTTTCCTAGCTGTCTGTCCATGCTTCCATATATCCCTTCTCCTTCCATCCACAGTGAAGGTTATAGGACTGAAGATTTTACCTATTTCCTATCACAGCCATCAACCAGATCAGGTACTTTCCATCTGCCTTTTTTGTCAAGGTGTCAATATCTAACCCCCAAAACAAATCCTCTTTAAATTCCATCCTCCCCTTCTTTTGTAGGTTATTGAGGTAGGTTATACACTTTTTCTGGGTATGGATATCTTCCCTAAGTTTCCCTCTGGGCTTCTGTGTACCAATTTTCCAGTGTTCCTTGGCAGCCTTGTCTGAGGCTGTGGCCTGATTTCTGTGCATCTCCTTCCTCTGAGCTGTTGGAAAATTCCCACTGAGATAATCCACGTTGTAAACTACCAATATGAGATCAGCATGGGTGATGGAGCTGCTGCTCCTCTCACCAAAATCCAAGATTTCCCATCAGGTTTGGGAAGGAGCACGCAGAAACTGCATGGGAAAGAAAGCTCCAAGCAAGGATGCAGAGCCCGGAATGCGCTGGAGAAGGAAATTATTTCCCATATTCACCTGCTTAGAGGTTATCACCAGCATTTAACCCCCAGCAATTTAAAACCAAGAAGGATCAGGACACATGGGGCTGAGGTCATGAACTGACCTTAACTGGCCGTGAACGACTCATGGCTTTGTGAAAGGTGGTGTTGGTTTTTGTTATCTGGGGTACAAGGGTGAACTGCTCTTTTGCAACTCCATTTTATACCTGATAGGGTAAGGGGTTAGATGCAAGTCATATGGAGAGGTGAGGAAAGATTTGCTGTTGGCTGCTTATCTTTGAAAAAATGCAAGTTTGCATAAAGGAAAATTAATTTTTCTCAGGGGTTTTGGCTACTGAAAAAAACCCAAAACTCAAAATCCAGGTATTGCAACACTTATTTTTCATATTTATCATTACTCTAAGTTATGTTTCACTGTACATCTTTCATCAGTTTCATTAGCAAAGAAAACACTTTTAAAAAATGCTAAATTACCTCAGTCTGTGACAACTCTGTCAGCCTTCAGTGGCACTGATGGAAAAGGGTCCTTTCAGTGCTCTCTTTGTAGGCAAGTCCTGCCATGTGGGGTCAGCAGTGTTTCTGCCCACCCACTCCGTGGGTGCATTTTTTTTTCCATGGATTTTCCCTGCATTTTGTCATGGGACCTTGGATTGGCTCCCAAGAAACAGAGAGAAGGCAGGAATAAAGGAATCAAGGAGGGATTGGTTGGAAAGGCCTTCAGAGGTACACTCTGGGCTCCAGAGGCTCCTGCCTCAGTGCATCCCAACATGGACAAGGACAGCTCCCGAGTTCTTCCCACTTGGATCTCAGCATCAATTGCCCAAGCAGAAGCCAGGCAAGGATGGAATTTGCCCAAGCTTGCCCCCCTGTCCCCAAGATTGTGGTTTGCAGTTCTTGTTGGGCCTAGGAGGGTCTGGGTGTCCTTGGAGAGCTGGAGAGGCTTTGTTGTGTGTGTGTGAGCATGAGAGAACAGCACTGAACGAGCTCCAGGGAACTGCAGAGTGACACTGGGCAGGGCAGGATTTGAAAAATATAAAATACCAAAGTTAAAACTTAAGGCATCAGCAAGATGTGCCACAGAGCCAGGCTCCTGCTGAGGGAAGAAGGTGGCACTGAGCCAATCACCTGAGCCTGGCATGCATGAAGGTGGCACACCTTTCCTGGCTCATGCAAAGCCACCTTTGAAGTCCGAACCCTTCATAATCATTTATCGCCTCCCTTGACCTCGTTGCGTGCAAAGGACCCGAGGTGGGAGGTGAATCAAAAGGGCAGAGGTGGAGCCTGGCTACAAAAGCTGGCGGAGCTCCCCGACCTCTCTCATGCTGGGGTTCCTCTCCCCACAGCCTGCACCATGCTGGTGGCACTGCTTCTCCCCTTCCTGTGCCTCCTGAGCCCGGCCACCGCCGGGAAGCTGCTGGTGATCCCCATGGAGGGCAGCCACTGGCTCAGCATGAGGAAAGTGCTGGTTGAGCTGAGCAAGAGAGGGCATGAAATCGTGGTCGTGGCACCGGAAAGCACGCTCCTGATCGATTCCTCCGATTTCTACAAGCTGAAGACCTACCCCGTGCCGTTCAAGAAGGAGGATTTGGATGAGCACATACACTCCTCTGCTGCGAGAGGCTTCAGCCAAGAAGAGCCTTTCCTGGTGAGATTCTGGAAACTTCTGAAAGATTACCGGAAGAGCGGGGCCATGTTTCATGCTGCCTGCAAGTCCTTGCTGTACAACCAGGAGGTGATGACGTACATCGGAGACAGCCACTTCGACGTCGTGTTCACGGACCCCGTGTCCCCCTGCGGGCAGATCATTGCCCTGCACTTCTCCATCCCCAGCGCCTTCTTCCTGCGGATGGTTCCGTGCGCCATCGATGTGCACGCGGCTCAGGCCCCGGACCCTCCGTCCTACGTCCCGCGCATGTTCTCGGTCTACGCCGACCGCATGACCTTCTCCGAGAGGGTGAAGAACTTCCTGATCGCCCTTTCCGAGTCTTTCAGCTGCAACATTGCCTACGGGCCCTTCGAAGAGCTGGCCTCGGAGTTCCTCCGAAAGCCGATGACGATGACGGAGCTCCTAAGCCATGGATCCGTCTGGCTGAAGAGAATCGACTTTGTCTTTGAGTATCCCATGCCTGTCATGCCCAACATGGTTTTCATTGGAGGCATCCACTGTGGACAGAAGAAGGCCTTGTCTCAGGTCAGTGGCTGGCTGGGGGAGGTTGTGGCGGTCACACACCTGCGTGATCTAAGTGAGGTATTTGACAGGGATGTGTCTTTATGAGAGCCTGGAGTGGTGGGACAAGGGGAATGGTTTCCCACAGCCAGAGGGCAGGATTGGATGAGATATTGGGAAGAAATTCTTCCCTGTGAGCGTGGGCAGGCCCTGGCACAGGGTGCCCAGAGAAGCTGTGGCTGCCCCTGGATCCCTGGCAGTGCCCAAGGCCAGGACATTGGGGCTGGGAGCAGCCTGGGATAGTGGGAGGTGTCCCTGCCATGGCAGGGGTGGGATGGGATGGGATGGGATGGGATGGGATGGGCTTTAAGGTCCCTTCCCACCCAAACCATTCTGAGATTCTGCCTAAGGATATAATTTAGCTTCAGACTTTCTGTACAGCCAATCCACATGAAAACCAGGCCAGGAGCACAAGATGTGATTCCACCTCCTCCCTTTGGGTCTGGCCAACATGGGGATTTTGTTTGGTGAGGGCATCACGTGCTATGCTATGTTTAATTCCAGCTGAAATCAGCCACACCAATCCTCAGGCAGGAATTAATGCCAAAAAGGGCTGGTGAATTACAACAGCTCTTCCAAAAATTCTTTGCCTCACCTAAAAGGCAGGAGACTATTTATTCAAGAGCATTAGCTGCTTATCTAGTCAGATAAATAACTCACTGGGTCATGTGCAGGAGCATCATGGAGTTTTTTTTATGCACCAGCAGTTTTCGAGACAAAGGCTCATATTTTGTGGTGAAGGTTTTGGTCTAACAGCTTCCATGACAAACAGCTGAAGCCTCGGCTGCTATTTTAGGACACATCCAGTTTGGATGGGGAACTGTTGATGGGTGGTTGCTGGGGAATCTGTGGGCTAAAAAGCCCCTGGTTATCTCGGTGCTGCTCAGGATGTACATCAGCTGCTTGCTGCATGGGATGTGTATTCTTGCTTGCTGGTGCTGTCAGTGGAACAGTCTCGTGTGAAGCCAGGGATTGAGAGGAAGAGGAGATAAAGGAGTAGGGAACTCTCCTCAGCAATGATGGATCTGTAGTTAGTGTCATCCCGTTGTCTCGGCAATAAATCACTCGGTTTCCTAAAAAGGAGAAAGTTTTATCTTTGTGAACGTTACTTAAAAATCAACAGACTCTCCTCTCTTCTTCCCAAGTGAACTTTTTTCACTTGCCAACCTTCCCAAAGCCCTTAGAATGGACTCTTCCTACCTCGCACCACTCTTCCCTCAAATTCACAGGCTTCTGTGAACACTAATGAGTGAAGCTCCACAAGAAAAGAGATTAGCTTTTTACACCTTCCCCAGGGCCAACCTTCCCTACCCTCGGGCTTTGCTTTACCCCCCGCACTTCCCTGGTGCCGGCACTGAATTGTTTGTTTCTGTTGCTCTGCTTTTTTCACAAAAAATCTCTTTCAAATTGTTCTCGAGCCCTTTTTCCGATCCTTTCTGTCCATCAGAGCTGCTTAACAGCTCCTCAGGGACAAAGCCTGGCAGATCCCCTGGGAAAGCATCAGGACATCCTGCCTTAGGCAAAGCCATGGAACAGCTCCAGCTTGGGATCGAACTCTCCGCTGAAGGCAAGGCTCCGTCTCTCTTTTGTTTTTTTTTTTTTTCCCCAGAGGGTAAAGATCATAGTCCAGCAGCAATATTTATTGTGGAAACACTGATTATCCACTCCTGATTTCTTCCTGCTGCTCCTGGAAGAAGGAAGTGATGGAGAGAGATAGGTCAGGATGAGAAGGAGGAGTGTCGTGCGTGACAGCATCATCTCAGTGGTTTTCCTTTGCTTTCCTTTCCTTCGTCTGTTGCTCCAGTGGATTTAATTCGTACCTGGTGGTGTTCCTGGCTCCTGTGAAAATCCCAGAGCCTCCTCCTGTGGGTCTGCTCGGGTATTTTGCTGTACAGTGGCATCACTTTATAATTTTAAACATAAACTCGCTGAGCATTTCGGAACAGCTGTAAAACGCTTCTCAAAAAGAGGGAAAGCTACGAAGCGTTTTAATACCTGCTCTCTCCAAGCCTGGCTACTTCCAAGTGCCAGCACTATCCTCGGGGGGGTTTTATTTCGCCTATTTTTGCCGATTTTATTTTCCATCTAACATCAATCAGCACGGATTGAAGCGGAAGGGAGCCTCCCATACCCAGCCCCGTTCTGCCCAACCCAAACTCATTTATCACTTAAATGGTTCATCAGTGCCTTGAATGGCTCTGTTGGGTCGTTAAGGGGGAATGTGGGAATCCGGCAGGGAGCTTTAAAAGCTCGGGGCGGATGAGCAGTTTGGATTTCTAGGAACGTGGTTCCTGTGGGTGAACACAGCTCCTCAGCCTCCCTTCTGCTTCTGCTGTGCCTGGCCGGCGGTGGGAAGCTGCTGGTGGTGCCCATGGATGAGAGCCACTGGCTCAGCCTGCGCTCGCTGCTGGTGGCCCTGGCCACCAAATTGTCGCCAAAGTGGCACCAGAAGCGAACTGGAGCGTGGCGGCATCCGAATATCGCACCCTCAAAAGGTACCCGGCGCTCTCGTGTAGGGGGGAGCGGAGAGCAACTCCCTCGGGAATGATCTTTTGGAGAGAAAACCTTTCCGTCGCAGAATTCCTGCTCTCCTCGATAAAGCCCGGCTCGTCTCCGATCTCCACACCTCCTCCTGCTGCGCTTTGCTGCACAGCCAGGCTCTGGTGCGGTGTCTCCAGAGCAGGGAATTCCATGCTGTTCCCACGGATCCTCTCGTGCCCTGCGGACAAACCCTGGCTCTGCATCTCTCGGTCCCCTCTGTTTCCTCTCTCCGGGGACTTCCCTGCAGCTCGGATTTGCAGGTGGCTCGGTTCCCAGAGCTGCCTTCCTACGTCCCAAGGACATTCGCGGACAGCTCAGACCACAGGACCTTCATCCAGCACGTGGAAATCTCGGTTCTCAGCTCCACAGATTCCTTTCTTTGCCCTTTCGCCTATTTGCCGTTTGAACTTCTGGCCTCAAATGTTCTTCACAAACAAGTAACAGTGAGGGAGGTCTTATGCCACGGATCCGTTTGGCTTGAAATAATGGGTTTTGGGTTTGAGTATCCCACACCAGCGATGCCCAACATGGTTTTTACCGCAGGTATAAACTGCGGAAAGAAAAGCCATTGTCTCAGGTCAGTGACTGCCGTGGTAAAATATATGAATGTTTAATGCTGTTTGCAAATGCTCCGTGTGCCTATAATTGTGTCCATGAATTGGTTTTACGGTCACGATGGATTTTGAAAAACAGGGAATCTTTTCGGTTAATAGACCTATGCTTTCATAATTTAGAAATGAAGCATCACGCTGCACCAAGTGGTAGATAATGCTCCGGTTGCTCTGGCAGCAGCTGCCTCTGCAAGAGCTTTATGCTGCCTTTCCAAATGTTTCCCTGCGCAGGGTATGCCTAAAGCTGCAGTAATTTGATAAATGTCCTTAAAAACATTCTGGTGTAGGCTATAGACCTCCATACTAAATGATTCAATTGTCAAAATTACCTCTGTGCAATAATTGTCGTGATTAGGGCTTGTCTGCAAATCCTGTCTGTGCATTCATCTTGTTTGCTTTCATGGCCTAGGGGCAAACTCTTCCCAGACTGATCTGAAATGGTGTTCCTGAGTTGCTAATTCGATTTTAACTACAGCTGGCCAAAACCATGCCCATGTCCTTCCTCCTTCCAGCCCCTACTTCATCCTTCCAAAAAAAGAGGCCTTGCAGGGAAATGAACTTTGATAGCCAATTTTTCATTTTCCTCGCAGTGTAATGATATAAAACTGAAGAATCCAGACCATTCCCCATGTGAAGCTTTAATATTTTTTCTAATCTTTTGCAAACAGAAAACGATATTGACTGGCAGGAGGGGAGGAAGTAAATTCTTGTTTGGAAAACAAATGATCTGTTGATTAGCTCTTTTGAGCAGAGCACTTGTTGAAAGATCCCTGGTTTCCTTAAATCACAGAATGTCTTCTATGTCTGTTCCATGATCTTCCCAGGCACAAAGTTGAGGCTGACAGCTTGGTAGTTCCCAGAGGATTCCTTTCTGTCCTTTTTATAGGTGGTTGCAATGTTTCCTTTTCTCCAGTCGCTGTGACTTCACCTGACTGCCAGAACTTCTCCAATACCATGGAAAGGCCTTGGCAACTCCATCAACCATTTCCTTCAGGACTCTGGGATGCCTCTCATGGGGTCCCTTGTGTTTGGGTCATCAGGTGCCCTGATGTTTGGGTTCCTTAAGTGGTCACCAACGTGATCTTCTCTTACAGTGGGGGGAATTTTGCTCCCTCAGCCCTGTCTTGCTCTCTATCCACTCGAGAGGTATGGGAAGAGAGGCTGCCAGTGAAAATGGATGCAAGAAAGTTCCTGAGTCCCTCTGCCTTCACACTGTCCGTTGTTACCAGTTTCTTAGTCTTGCTTGTGGGGGGGGATACACTTCTTTTTGACCTTCCTGTTCTGGCTGACAGACCTGTAGCAGCCCTTCTAGTTGTTGTTTTCACCCCTTGCCCCGTTCAGCTCCAGCTGCACCTTGGATTACCTGACCTCCTCCCCACATAACCAGGCAGCATTCCGCTTAACCCAGTGTTCCTCCAATACAAAGAGGGGGATGTTCCCTGCCTTAATGTGTCTCAACTTTAACAAACTCTCTGCCATCTTTGCCATGTCCATGCTTATACATTAACCAAATGCAAATAAGTCTAAAGATCATCCATAAAAACCTGAGACCGGATCGCTTCAAATCACTCAGCTGGAGATCCTCTGTAGCAGCACTCTCCTGATCCCTGCAGGAATGGCCCCGGGGCTCAGTGCTTCTCCACCAGCTCTGCTTCTGCTCCTGTCCCTGCTGGGTCTGGCAGCTGCTGGGAAGCTCCTGGTGGTGCCAGTGGATGGGAGCCACTGGCTCAGCATGCGGGAAGTGGTGGACGTCCTCGGGCAGAAGGGACACGAGGTGGTTGTGGTGGCACCTGAAGTCACTATGCGCATCAAGCCATCCAAGAGCTTTGTGATGAAAAGATACTCGGTCCCCTACACAGAGGAAGACCTGAAGAAAGAGTTCCAGGCGTTTTTTCATTTTTCATTTGAACAAGGGTCATTTCTGGAGAGATTTGTTAAAGCGTACAAAGGTATCCAAAGAATCACCGACTTTGGGGTGGCTGGCTGTGGACATCTGCTGCAAAACAAAGAGCTCATCAGGTACCTGGAGGAGAGCAAGTTTGATGCCCTCCTCACAGACCCTGTAGTGCTCTGTGGGGCGATCCTGGCGAAGCATCTTTCACTTCCTGCAGTGTATTTCCTACGAGGACTCCCCTGTGGGTTAGATTTTGATGCCACTCAGTGTCCCAAGCCACCTTCCTATGTCCCCAGGGGATTTACACAACTCACACACCACATGACCTTCCTCCAGAGGGTGAAGAATCTGCTCCATGACCTCCCAAATTTTTTCCTCTGTGATTTTGCCTTTGAGCCCTACTCCAAACTGGCTTCAGAGTTCCTCCAGCAGGACGTGACTGTGCTGGATCTCCTACGCCAGGCTTCAATTTGGCTCCAGAGGTCAGAATTTGTTTTGGAATACCCAAGGCCCTTGATGCCCAACATCATTCCAATTGGAGGAGTAAACTGTGCTCACAAGGAGCTGCCTCAGGTGGGTCTGGTTTTAATTCGTGCCTTGATTGGTTTCTGTGTTCAGGAGGGTGGAATTTTTTTTTATGAGATAGGAATCCATTCCCTTGTCAGGTGAGTGAGGTGAATCCTCATGAAAGGAACTGTTTTCCTCTCATTTTCTTCTTGATTTTCCACATCCTGTCTAGGCAGCTATTCCTTCTGGCTTTTAAAAGGTGCTCCCTTGAAGGGAACCACCAGGGTTGTCTGCTGAAGGTCTGTGGTAGGATGTTGATTCCACCAGCAGTGGGACCAGGTCTGATTTGAGACTCCCAGCACAGCTTCACTGGCACTGAGGGTTTGGGTGCAGCCTTGGTGATGATGCCAAGCTTTGGGTCCCTCCCGTGCTGGCAGGACTCCTATGCAGTGTTCCTCCTTTAGAAATTCCTCTGCTGCTCTGGGTGTGAACCTGGAAAGTTTGGAGAGTTCTTTTGTTGCCCTGCTTTTCTCTTCAGTCCTATTCCTTAGGATTGGTGTGGTGCAGGCTGGGACCATGAAGCCCAGTATGTGGCAATTCCTCCAATCCCTGAATGCTGAGACAGCTGTGACCTCTGAGAGACATCCCCAGGCACACTGGCATTGGCCACCTGAGCATTCCCACAACTCCTCCACTGCTGGACACCCTTGGTGCTTTGTCAATGACCAAAACGTATCCAGAATTAGGCCCTGAATTGTTCTGTGGGAAGTTCCCCTCAAAGAGTGCTCATAAATCTGCTCAGAAACCTCCCAGCTCACAAAGCCAAGCCTTGCATGCCCTGAGGCAGCTCTGGGGCACTGGAAGTGCTGCTTGGTGTTGGTGATGTGTCCTGCAGAGACCTGGCATCATCCTTCCTTCTTTTCCATCTTCTCAGTCTAGAAACTGTTTTAGAGAGCTGTTCCACAGCTGCTGTGGGGTCTGGGTCACCCAGAGATGAATTTTCCAAGAGAGAGGGAGAGGGGACAGGTCTTGCCTGGGGGAAAGGAGAAGCCTCTGCTGGTCTAAAGGGTGATGTGTATGTGACACATCTCCTACATATGACACATCCTGTGCATGTGACACACCTCCCACATGTGCAGAAGGTCCAGAAGGGGAAAGGAATCCAAAGTGCAGTCCCAGAGCCACCCCTGCCCAAGGCACTCTTTACTGTTCCACCGATAGATGGGAGTTATCTGGTGATTCTATGGACTTGGCAGGAGTTCGATGCTCGTTCTGCAGCCTTTTATCATATCAGGGGTTAGACATTTACCACCCAGCACATAAAATAGGGATCCACAGTTGGGTTGTGGCACAGATTGCTTGAAAGCACGGACAGGGCACTGGTGCTGCCGTGGGTTTCCTTCCTTGGAGGCACTCTCCTGATCCCTGCAGGAATGGCCCCGGGGCTCAGTGCTTCTCCACCAGCTCTGCTTCTGCTCCTGTCCCTCCTGGGTCTGGCAGCTGCTGGGAAGCTCCTGGTGGTGCCAGTGGATGGGAGCCACTGGCTCAGCATGCGGGAGGTGCTGGATGTCCTGGCACAGAAGGGACACGAGGTGGTTGTGGTGGCACCTGAAGTCTCTTTGCACATCAAGCCATCGAAGAACTTTGTTATGAAAATGTACTCAGTCCCCTTCACAGAGGAAGAGATGGAGAAAGATTTCCAGGCGTTTTTTCATGTGTCATTTGAAGAAGGATCATTTCTGGAGAGATTTCTTAAAGTGTACGAAAGTATGAAAAGAATCACCAACTTTGGGGTCGCCAGCTGTGGGCATCTCCTGCAAAACAAAGAGCTCATCAGGTACCTTGAGGAAACCAAGTTTGATGCCGTCTTTACAGACCCTTTCATACCCTGTGGGGCAATCCTGGCAGAGCATCTTTCACTTCCTGCAGTGTATTTTCTACGAGGAGTCCCATGTGGTTTGGATTTTCATGCCACTCAGTGTCCCAATCCTCCTTCCTATGTGCCCAGGATACTCTCAGGCTTTACAGACCACATGACCTTCCTCCAGAGGGTGAAGAATCTGCTCCATGACCTCCCAAACTTTTTCCTCTGTGATTTTGCCTTTGAGCCCTACTCCAAACTGGCTTCAGAGTTCCTGCAGCGAGAGGTGACTGTGCTGGATCTCCTACGCAAGGGCTCAGTTTGGCTCCTGAGGTTAGAATTTGTGTTAGACTACCCAAGGCCCTTGATGCCCAACATCATTCCAATTGGAGGAGTGAACTGTGCTCACAAGGAGCTGCCTCAGGTGGGTCACACTCTGGTTTTAATCTGTGCTCTGATGGATTTCTGTGTTCAGGAGGGTGGAATTTTGTGTTACCATAGGAATCAATTCCCTTGTCAGGTGAATGAGGTGAATCCTCATGAAAGGAACTGTTTTTCTCTCACTTTCATCCTGTGTTTCCCCTTCCTGTGTAGGCAGCTGTTCCTTCTGGCTTTTAAAGATTCTTCTTTGGGGGAGAGCCTGGAGAGCTGAGTGAGTTCTTTTGGTGCTCTGGCTTTATCTTCAGTCCTGCTCCTTAGGAGCTGTGTGCTGCAGGGTGGGATCACAAAGTCCATCCAGTGTGTGGCTCTTCCACCCAGCTCCAAGTACAGAGGTGGCTGTGACCTCTGAGAGACATCCCCAAGCACACTGGCATTGGCCACCTGAGCATTCCCACAACTCCTCCACTGCTGGACACCCTTGGTGCTTTGTCAGTGACCAAAACATATCCAGAATTAGGCCCTGAATTGTTCTGTGGGAAGTTCCCCTCAAAGAGTACTCATAAATCTCCACTCAGAAACCTCCCAGCTCACAAAGCCAAGCCTTGCATGCCCTGAGGCAGCTCTGGGAGTGCTGCTTGGTGTTGGTGATGTGTCCTGCAGAGACCTGGCATCATCCTTCCTTCTTTTCCATCTTCTCAGTCTAGAAACTGTTTTAGAGAGCTGTTCCAGAGCTGCTGTGGGGTCTGGGTCACCCAGAGATGAATTTTCCAAGAGAGAGGGAGAGGGGACAGGTCTTGCCTGGGGGAAAGGAGAAGTCTCTGCTGTGTTGAATGGTGATGTTCATGTGACACATTTCCTACATATGACACATCCTGTGCACGTGACACACCTCCCACATGTGCATAAGTTCCAGCAGGGGGAAAGGAATCCAAAGTGCAGTCCCAGAGCCACCCCTGCCTCCTTCCCGAGGCACTCTTTACTGTTCCTTTGATAGAGTTGGGTGGAGTTACCTGGTGATTGTGCCACACACTGCCTACAGACTTGGCAGGAGTTCCATGCTTGTTCTGCAGCATTTTATTGCACTGGAGGTTACAAAACTCACCACCCAGCTCCTTACATAAGGATCCACAGCTGGGCTGTGGCACAGATTGTTCGGTATCACAGAGTAGGTGCTGGTGCTCCTGTGCTGCCGTGGGTTTCCTTCCTTGGAGGCACTCTCCTGATTCCTGCAGGAATGGCCCCGGGGCTCAGTGCTTCTCCACCAGCTCTGCTTCTGCTCCTGTCCCTGCTGGGTCTGGCAGCTGCTGGGAAGCTCCTGGTGGTGCCAGCAGATGGGAGCCACTGGCTCAGCATGCGGGAAGTGCTGGACATCCTCGGGCAGAGGGGACACGAGGTGGTTGTGGTGGCACCTGAAGTCTCTTTGCACATCAAGCCATCAGAGAACTTTGTGATGAAAATGTACCCAGTGCCTTTCACGCAGGAAGAGTTGGAGAAAGCATTCCAGGCATTTTTTCATGTATCTTTTGAAGAAGGATGGATTTTTAAAAGACTTCTTGAAGCGCACAAAGGTATGAAAAACCTCACTGACTGTTGGGTCACCAGCTGTGAGCAGCTGCTGCAAAACAAGGAGCTCATCAGGTACCTTGAGGAGAGCAAGTTCGATGCCCTCCTTACAGACCCTGTAGCAACTTGTGGGTTGATCCTGGCTGAGCATCTTTCACTGCCCTCTGTGTATTTCCTACGAGGAGTCCCCTGTGGTTTAGATTTAGATTCCAGACTTTGTCCCAATCCTCCTTCCTACGTGCCCAGGGTATTCACAGACCTCACAGACCGCATGACCTTCCTCCAGAGGGTGAAGAATCTGCTCTTTGGCATCCCACTTACTTTCCTCTGTGATTTTGCCTTTGAGCCCTACTCCAAGCTGGCTTCAGAGTTCCTGCAGCGAGAGGTGACTGTGCTGGATCTCCTACGCCAGGGCTCAGTTTGGCTCCTGAGGTTAGAATTTGTGTTGGACTACCCAAGGCCCTTGATGCCCAACATCATTCCAATTGGAGGAGTGAACTGTGCTCACAAGGAGCTGCCTCAGGTGGGTCTGGGTTTTAATTTGTGCTCTGATGGATTTCTGTGTTCAGGAGGGTGGAATTCTGTGTTACCATAGGAATCCATTCCCTTTTCAGGTGAATGAGGTGCATCCTCATGAAAGGAACTGTTTTCCTCTCACTTTCATCCTGTGTTTCCCCTTCCTGTGTAGGCAGCTGTTCCTTCTGGCTTTTAAAGGTTCTTCTTTGAGGAAGAGCCTGGAGAGCTGAGTGAGTTCTTTTGGTGCTCTGGCTTTGTCTTCAGTCCTGTTCCTTAGGAGCTGTGTGCTGCAGGGTGGGATCACAAAGTGCAGTGTGTGGCTCTTCCACCCA
The DNA here is from genome assembly GCA_013400515.1 of Erpornis zantholeuca. Lineage (NCBI taxonomy): Eukaryota > Metazoa > Chordata > Aves > Passeriformes > Timaliidae > Erpornis > Erpornis zantholeuca. The sequence goes on along the minus strand of VZTN01001850.1, from coordinate 242,415 downwards.
GCTCCAAGTACAGAGGTGGCTGTGACCTCTGAGAGACATCCCCAGGCACACTGGCATTGGCCACCTGAGCATTCTCACAACTCCTCCACTGCTGGACACCCTTGGTGCTTTGTCAGTGACCAAAAGGTATCCAGAATTAGGCCCTGAATTGTTCTGTGGGAAGTCCCCCTCAAAAGTGCTCATAAATCTCTGCTCAGAGACCTGGCATCATCCTTCCATCTCTTCTGCCTTCTCAGTCTAGAAACTGTTTTAGAGAGCTGTTCCAGAGCTGCTGTGGGGTCTGGGTCACCCAGAGATGAATTTTCCAAGAGAGAGGGAGAGGGGACAGGTCTTGCCTGGGGGAAAGGAGAAGTCTCTGCTGGTCTAAAGGGTGATGTGCCTGTGACACATCTCCTACATGTGACACTGCTCCTGAACATGCACGAGTCCATCCAGAGGGGAAGGAATCCAAAGTGCAGTTCCAGAGCCACCTCTTGCCTCGTTCTGGGCCACTCTGGACTGGTCCTCTGCTAGAGATAGATGGGAGTTATCTGGTGATTCTATGGGCTTGGCAGGAGTTCCATGCTTGTTCTGCAGCCTTTTATCATATCAGGGATTACACATTTACCACCCAGCACATAAAACAGGGATCCACAGTTGGGCTGTGGCACAGATTGTTTGGTATTGCAGAGCAGTCTCTGGTGCTCCTGTGCTGCCGTGGGTTTCCTTCCTTGGAGGCACTCTCCTGGTCCCTGCAGGAATGGCCCCAGGGCTCAGTGCTTCTCCACCAGCTCTGCTTCTGCTCCTGTCCCTGCTGGGTCTGGCAGCTGCTGGGAAGCTCCTGGTGGTGCCAGTGGATGGGAGCCACTGGCTCAGCATGCGGGAGGTGCTGGAAGTCCTGGCACAGAAGGGACATGAAGTGGTTGTGGTGGCACCTGAAGTGACTTTGCACATCAAGCCATCAAAGAACTTTGTGATGAAAATGTACTCAACCCCCTACACTCAGGAAGAGATGGAGAAAGACTTCAAGGCATTTTTACACACTTCATTTGAAGAAGGAAATTTTCTGGAAAGATTTCTTAAAGTGTACGAAGGTATGAAAAAACTCGGCAATATGTCTGCTGCCTGCTGTGAGCAGCTCCTGCAAAACAAAGAGCTCATCAGGTACCTTGAGGAAACCAAGTTTGATGCCCTCCTTACAGACCCTGTAATACCTTGTGGGTTGATCCTGGCTGAGCATCTTTCACTTCCTTCCGTGTATTTCCTACGAGGAGTCCCATGTGGTTTGGATTTTCATGCCACTCAGTGTCCCAATCCTCCTTCCTACGTGCCCAGGGCATTTACACAACTCACAGACCGCATGACCTTCCTCCAGAGGGTGAAGAATCTGCTCTTTGACACCCAAAACCTTTTCCTCTGTGATTTTGCCTTTGAGCCCTTCTCCAAGCTGGCTTCAGAGTTCCTGCAGCGAGAGGTGACTGTGCTGGATCTCCTACGCAAGGGCTCAGTTTGGCTCCTGAGGTTAGAATTTGTGTTGGACTACCCAAGGCCCTTGATGCCCAACATCATTCCAATTGGAGGAGTGAACTGTGCTCACAAGGAGCTGCCTCAGGTGGGTCACACTCTGGTTTTAATTCGTGCTCTGATGGATTTCTCTGTTCAGGAGGGTGGAATTCTGTGTTGCAGATGGGAATTGAGTTCCCTTTCGAGCGGATTGGGTGAATCCTCATGAATCTTTCTCTCCCTTTCCATTTGTAGGCAGCTGTGCTGTACCTTTTCACCTCCAAACAGTGCTCTGTTTATGCTGTTTTCATTACATGTATAAAGAACCATTTTGTGTAACTTGGTACTCTCTTAGTGAGTGGTGGATGAGTCTGTGAGGCTGTCAGAGCCTTGCACTCAGGTCTAATCCCTAATTAGCAACTTGTTGCAGTCGGGTCTGGTGTTTACTGAGAAATGCACCTCAGGCTTCTGTCATTGTTGCCTCGCCGCTTCTTTCTTTGCCAGTGAATTTTTCCACTTCTTCACTCAGTTATTTCCAACGCTGGAATCCTAGGGAACGTGGCAGGTTGGAGGCTCTCAGGTTGAGGAGCAGTCTCTGTTTGCAGGCAGATCTTGGAGAATTTCAGCTTGGTGATGTCTGTGTCAGTCTAACAGCAAATTCCAGGAGTCTCAAGGTGCTAAGTTAACTTGACAGGTCCTGCTCAAAGGTAACAAAAGTGCCAAAGGTTTTTTTTTTATAGAAACACAAGGTTCATCAGGTGCATCCCCCATGTTTATCAGCTGCCTGAACTCTGCTGCTTGCTCTGCAGCCTTTTATCCCACCAGTTGTTACACATTTACCACACAGCAAACAAAGCAAGGATCAGAAGTTAAGCTGTGGCACAGATTGCTTAAAAGCACGGAGCAGTCTCTGGTGCTCCAGTGCTGCCGTGGCTTTCCTTCCTTGGAGGCACTCTCCTGATCCCTGCAGGAATGGCCCCAGGGCTCAGTGCTTCTCCACCAGCTCTGCTTCTGCTCCTGTCCTTGCTGGGTCTCGCAGCTGCTGGGAAGCTCCTGGTGGTGCCAGTGGATGGGAGCCACTGGCTCAGCATGCGGGAGATGCTGGATGTCCTGGCACAGAAGGGACACGAGGTGGTTGTGGTGGCACCTGAAGTCTCTTTGTACATCAAGCCATCGAAGAACCTCGTGATGAAAATGTACCCAGTGCCTTTCACACAGGAAGAGATGGACGAAGATCTCCGTGGAATGATAAAGGATGTGTTTGAAGGAGGAGCTTTTCTGGAAAGAGTTTATAGACTTTATCAACGGGCAAAGAAAAACTCCGCTGTGTTCCTGGCCACCTGCACCCACTTACTCCACAACAAGGAGCTCATGAGGTACCTTGAGGAGAGCAAGTTCGATGCCATCCTCACAGACCCCATCCTCCCCTGCGGGCAGATAGTGGCGGAGCACCTTTCCCTTCCTTCCGTGTACTTCCTGCAGCAAATGCCGTGTGCTTTGGAATACCCAGCCACCCAGTGTCCCAATCCTCCTTCCTACGTGCCCAGGACATTCACACAACTCTCAGACCACATGACCTTCCTCCAGAGGGTGAAGAATCTGCTCCATGACCTCCCAAATTTTTTCCTCTGCGACGTTGTCTTCCAGCCCTATGCGGAGCTGGCTTCGGAATTCCTGCAGCGGGAGGTGACCGTGCCCGATCTCCTCCGCCAGGCTTCCATCTGGCTCTTGAAGCTGGACTTTGTCCTGCACTTCCCAAAACCCTTGATGCCCAACATGGTTTTGGTTAGTGGTGTGAATTGTGCTTACAAGAAGCTGAATCAGGTGGGTCGCGCTTTGTTTGTTCTTGTTGCTCTCGCAGGCTTTGGAATCCTCTGAAAGATGGATTTTGTTAGGAAGGTGGATTTCAAACTGTTCTTGCTGGTCCTGATATCTGTGAAGGATTATCAGAGTCTAAAGGTGGAGAAAGTTGTTTATGGAATTAGCTCTGGGACACTCCCCATTGGTCCTGTGCCTCTGCTCCAAGCCAGATTTGGATTTGTTGGTGGTGTGCAAGACACACTTTGATTTGAGGAGGTCTTCCTCTGGCTGATTTCCTCTACAATTCTATGTTTTGGGGGTTTTTTTATTATTTTTTGTCCTTAAAGAAGGATTCTCTGTGCTTTGAATTGTCACAGGCTCATAAAACATTGTCACCTGGAAGGTCATTAGAGGCCTCTTTGAGAAGCTCCCATCAGAACAGGTCCAGGTCAGGTTGTTCCTTTCTCTGTCTCATCCAAATTTTGTGTCTCTCCTGTAGTGATCACACTTTGCTCTGTCCAATAATTCCTGTATCCAGTTCAGATTTTTCATGTTGCCTCTTGTCCTGTCACTGTCAATCCCATTTTCTTGTTCAACTTTCCATCATCTCCTGCAATCCAGCTGTAACACAGCCTGTCCTGTGGCATGGGATTATCCCACTCCAGAGGCAGAACTTTTGCCTTTGCTGGCCTTCATCATGCTCATTTTTCCACCTCATATATCCCACACCAGTGATGCTCCTTAGTGAAAGTTTCATCCAGCATCGTGAAAACAAAGTATAAAGTTGCATTATTCTTCTAAAATGAATGTTGGATTCACGTCAGCCTTTTTTTTAAATGTGTTTTCAAATACCTTTTGTGGTTTGTGGACTATCATCATAGATTCTGGTTTTGATAGTAACTATTCCTGTTGGGTTTTTCAGCTATTTGCTGAATAAAAATGGTGAAATGATATAATAAATGATATCATAAAAATGGTGAGATAAGGCTGCCTTTGGAGAAAAAGCCCAATCTCACACAGTAAAAATGGGGAGTTTTTAAGAGGATTCAAGCTTGGCACTCAGGCTAGAAAAGCAGAGATGGAATGAAGTGCACAGCTAAGCCTATGAGGTCTATAAAATCTGGAAAATCATAGCTAAAGGTGCAAGGGGAACTGATAGTTTCTCCCCACATTTGTCCTATGACTAATGCTGAAATACAGCTCTAAATAAAGCTTAGAGCAAACAAAAGGCAGTGTTAAAAAAAACTCCAAATTGGCCTCTCAAGAGCCACAGATTTTCCTTTTTGTGGACAAACCCTCCGAATCTGAAAGGGATTTAGGGGGTTAATGAGAGAGGTACAGGCTGCCTGCCAGGATTTGTAGGCTTACAGGAGAGATAATCGTGGATCCCCTTAGCTCGGATATTTGCTGTACCATTTCCAGCTCACAGCCTTGGCACTGAGCTCTGGACTTTAGCTTGACTTTTCTCCTGCTGTCTCACCCTTTGGAATGGGCTGGACTCGTGGACTTCAGTCTCTGCACTCATAAACACGTGGAAAGCTGTTCCTGTGCTGCTCAAAACACAGTGTCACAACTTTTATGAACTTTTGCTGAACTTTCCTGAACTTCTTTTTTTTTTTTAAACTTTTCTGAACTTGGCCTCCAGGGTTTGGGTTGAGAGGTTTGGGTTGTTTTTTTTTTACCTCTTTAGTGCTGTTTTATAGTAGTGTCTCACAGATGGTACACGTTTGGCTGAAATGTTAGCAGAATTTAACTAGGTGGGAGTGATTATGTAGCAAATATGGGATTTGAGAGGCCTTTATGCAGGGTAAAGAGTGTGTCTGCAGCTCTGCCCTTACTACCTGAGTGTGTACTGCCACCTTAAGGCTTATTTAATGCTGCTTCACCTTCACTCTCATTATTTGAGATCTTTTTTTTTGCCACAGAAATGTGGAAATGCAGCCCTGGCAGCTGAGAACCCCTTCCCTCCACCTCCTGTTTGCTCTTTCAGTGCTACCCCAATGCCAGCTACAAGCCAAAGTTTTGTTCCACCAGCTGAAGAATGGGACTGCATCAAATCATGGAATTGTCAAAGGTTGGAAAAACCCTCTAAGATCAGGGTCCAACCACTAACCCATGCCCCCAGGTGCCACATCCACACGTTTTTTGAACTCTTCCAGGGATGGTGACTCCAGCACTACCCTTCCAGTGCTTGACAACCCTTTCCATGAAGAAATTCTCCCTGATATCCAATCTAAACCTCCCCACTGATGGCTGAAATTCCTTATTATTTAGTGCATTTTCTGTAAGCATTACAGCCCTTCTTGCTGGCTAATAAGAATCCCACGTGGAGAACCTTCTCTTTAAATAAACATTTTAGGACACATTTAGTCTTAACCTTGGAATAACATTTAGGATTAGCCTTGGAGTATACTTAGCTCCCTCAGGTGGCTTTGGCAAAGGTAGCCACGTCATGGATCAGCTTTCCCATCATTCCTGCCTGCTCCAAGAGAACTCTTCCAAGCCTGGAGAAGCTGCTGGGAGTTCACTCTGTTAAGGCATGCTTGGTTTGGGGAGGTCTAAAAGAATCTGTCTTCTCCAGGCAGCTCTTGATCAGGTCCCATTCCTGTGTCTTATATTGCTTTTGTAACCTTGCAAACATTTGGCATCCAGCTTTTCCATGTCCCTCTGGAATATGCCACAATATCAGGTGAGATCTGCTTGGCCAGGCTCTTCTCTTAAGCACAAACTGCAGATATCAGCTTTTTTTAACCCAAAAGTTGTCCTGTGCCTTGTCTGAACCTTGGGTTTCCACTGCATCCCTTGCTGCAGTTTTAACTTTTGTATTTTTCAAACTCTGTACTGCTAGTATGACTCTGAAATTTTCTGTAGCTTGTTAAGTGCTGTTCTCTATGCTAAGATAGACATAACAAAACCTCTGACTTGCTCTCCAAGGACAACTCAGAACAAGAACTGCAAACCTTCATCTTGGGGAGAGGGGGCAGGTTTGGGGGAAATCACATCTTTGGCTGGGCTCTGCTTGGGGAATTGATGCTGAGATCCAAGTGGGAAGAACTCGGGAGCTGTCCTTGTCCATGTTGGGATGCACTGAGGCAGGAGCCTCTGGAGCCCAGAGTGTCCCTCTGAAGGCCTTTCCAACCAATCCCTCCTTGATTCCTTTATTCCTGCCTGCTCTCTGCTTCTAAGTAGCCATTTAAGATCAGTAGCACAGGCAGGAGCATCTCAGAAACTGTCCTCCCCTTCTGCTGGTGGGCACAGGAGATGAGTGTGGACTTCACTTGGCTCGAACCACAGCCAAGCCTTGTGAACTTTGGGAGAGGGACTGGGATGAAGAACTTTGAAACCCATTTGTCCTGCAGCCTCTCACCCCTGAACGCCCATGGCTTGAGCCAGAACCACATATCCCACTGCTTTTCAAAAGGATCTTTGGCCTCGAGCCACCCAGGGCTCTGGTGGCTCCTCTTGAGCACAAACTGTGTTTTCTGCTGCATCACTGTTTTGCTGGAAAGGTGAAAGGTGGTTGGGGTTAATGTGTTACCTGAACTTGGGTGACTCCGCTGCTCCACGTGCCAGCTCCACTCTGCCTCAACTCCAGGCACCTTCCTGAGCAAAGGTTGGAGTTTCAGGTCTCTCAATACAACACAATTCTTGTAGTATAAGCTCTGTGGAGCGGTTCAGTGGCCATAAATTTGACTCCTGACTCGAATCTTGCCCAGGACAATCAAGTGCACAGTGAGTCACTTGAAGCAAGCCTGACACAGCAAAACCCCTCCACAAACAGCTGCTACCTCTGCTAATCAATGGCCCTGCTAATTGTTCTGAATCATTCAAGATAACTGAAGTGCATGGAAAGGCTTCTTTAGGTGCCTCAATCGCACTTTAATCGAGGCTTTTATCAGCAACGTGGTTTTTGAACTCAATCTCTCTCAGTAAACATTTTGTAGAGATAAACATTAAAGTCCAGCACGATATAAATGAGGTATAAGGAGATTTTGCTTCATATGCTGCTGATTAAAGCAAGGAGGAACAGCTCCTTTCCCTTGCTGCCCCATGACAGTTATGTGGAGGCACCAGGTACATGCTGAGCTCGTGCTTTTCCTTGCTTTCTGGAGTCTGGCAGACGCTGGGAAGCTCCTGGTGGTGCCTCAGGATGGAAGCCACTGGCTGAGCATGCGCATGGTCCTGGAGAAGCTCTGGGAGAAGGGGCACGAGATCGTGGCCGTGGTTCCCGACGCCGCCTTGCTCTTGAAAAGCTCCCAATCCTTCACCGTCAAAACCTACTCGGTGCCTTACACCCAGGAGTTTGTGGATCAGTACTACCACGAGATGGGGGAGAAGAGCTTTGAGTTGACGCTCTCGTTTTTACTCAGCAACATCACGAAGCTGACGGACCTGTTCTCCTCCGCTTGTCGGCACCTCTTGTACGACAAGGAGCTCATGAGGTACCTCCGGGACAGCAAATTCGATGCCATCATGATGGACCCCGTGCTGCCCTGTGGGCCAATTCTGGCCGAGCATCTCTCCCTCCCCTCCGTGTACTTCCTGCGTGGCCTCCCCTGTACCTTAGACTACAAAGCCACGCAGTGCCCCAGCCCCGTGTCCTACGTGCCCAAGACTCTCTCGGCCACCTCCGACCGCATGACATTCCCGGAGCGTGTGAAGAACTTCCTGATGGGGCTCTCAGAGCCTCTGCTGTGCCACCTGTTTTATCTGACCTACCAGAGCCTGGCCTCCGAGTTCCTGCAGAGGGAGGTGACGGTGCAGGAGCTGTTCAGCCAAGCGTCGGTCTGGCTGATGAGATACGACTTTGTTTTTGAGTATCCTCGCCCCACCATGCCCAACATGGTCTATGTTGGAGGCATCAACTGCCTGCAAAAGAAGCCTCTCTCAAAGGTTTGTCCTTGCTTGCCCCTGAGCGTGGTCTTGGTGCTTGTTCAAGGTGTGCTTTCATTAAGTGCTTCCCGTAGTGATATTTGAGTGTGATCGAGTCCGGGTGTTGCCTTTTTCTGGTCTTAAGATCAAAACCAAAATGTGGTTTTATGGGGAAAAGGGGTTTTTACCTCGGGGTTTATTTTAGGATCTTTGGATGCAGTACTTGGTCCAGGTGGAATGCCCTAAAAATGCATGCCCAGTGTCACACCAAAATGCACACAATTATAGGCTTTGCAAAATTAACATATTGATCAAAGCTCCCCCAGTGAGAGGCTGGAGTGAAGCCCTCGTTGTGAGGAACCTTCCCCCTGGCTGGGCCTGGCTGAGGTTCCCAAATGTGTTCTGGAGAGGCCCTTGGTGTCTGGGGCTCCCAGGATGTTTGCTCTCCTGGTTTAACGGTGCCGTGGGGCTGAGCTGAGTTCTCAGCCTTGGGGAGGTACAAGTGTGGGGCTAAAAGCACTGAGAATACATCAAACTGTACAAAAGAGTGTGTGAGAGGGGTGTGAAAGAAAAAGCAAAAAATCATCCTGGCATCACCAGGAAGGCATGGGAGTGGGAACCTTAAGGTTTGAGAGACAATCACAAGGCTTGCTGAAAGGTTTCTCTCCAGGAGAGCTTAGGTTGAGTTGTCACCATCACTCGTGGCCTGCTCTGTATCCAGATGAATGACAAAAAATGATGCTAGGTCACGGGATTTAATATTCCTGTGGGAGGTGGAATGCCAGTTAATAGCAGGAGACTTGACTGGACAAAAATTGGAGATGTGGAATTAGCTCTGTGGATATACCCAGGCACTTCTGCTGTGCCACAGAACATGAAGCTGGGGGAAGCACAGAATGTCAGGGCAGGGTTAGGATGGAGATCAGGGAAAGGTTCTTCCCCCAGAGTTCTTGCTAAGCTCACAACACATGTACTGCTGTAAACTCAGGGCTTTCACTTGGATAACTGCTGTGATAGAGCAACAAATCTGGAGATAAACCTTTACAACCCAGTCTGTATCAAACTTCTGTCAATCTTTGCTTCTTGGCCACACTCCGAGGGCACAAAGCAATCCAAAGGTCAGATCTGTGCTGAGTTCCGTGTCCAGTCAGTGCAGTGGACTCAGGGCAGGGGGTTGATCATTAACTGGATGTTAATGGTGTAGTGATTGCTGGGTCAGTCCCATTCATGGCTCTCATTCAGCCTCTCAGCCCCACAGGCTGTAGGTCACTCCTCCCCTCCTGGGTCAATCCAAACATCCAACCCCAGCGCTCACTGAAAGCCTTCCCTGTGCACAGATGATAAACCCAATATTTACCCACGGTTAAAAATCACCCAAATTTCTGCCTGTTAAATATTAAACACCCACCTCAAGTTAAAACTCGAGTGGGAAGCACCCTGCGACTCATTCCTCATCCCCGGCCGCAGTTTCACCACCATTTAAAGCTTCTCCGGTGGCCCCAGGGGAAATGCTTTCTCCAAAGCCAGGATTTCTTTCCCTTGCCTCTTGGGTGGTGTTTTTCCTGCTGCTGTGGACTTCTTGTGAAGGTGGGAAGCTCCTGGTCATACCCATCGACGGCAGCCACTGGCTCAGCACGCGCCCGATCGTGGAGAAGCTCTGGGGCAAGGGCCACCAAATCGTGGTGGTCGCGCCAGAGATAAGCTTGAGGATCCGCTCGTCCCCTCTTTACACCTTGAAAACCTACCCCGTGTCCTACACCAGGGAGTTCGTGGAGGAGAAGTTTAAGGAGATGGGCCACAGGAGCTTCACGCCTCAGCCCTTCTTGGAAAAGCTCTCCAAAATCGCCGGTTTTACAAGCATGTTCTTGGATTCCTGCCAACGCCTCCTGGCCGACAAAGAGCTCATCCGCCACCTCGAGGGCAGCCGATTCGACGCCGTCTTGGTGGACCCGTTCTTCCCCTGCGGGCAGATCCTGGCGGAACACCTCTCCCTGCCCTCCGTGTTCCTCCTGCGGGGCCTGCCCTGCGGCCTGGAGTCGCAGGCCGCGCTGTGTCCCAGCCCCCCTTCCTACGTCCCGCGCTCCCTCACGCGCTCCACCGACCTCATGTCCTTCCCTCAGCGCCTGGGCAACCTCCTGGCCGCCCTGGCTAGCTCCCTGGCCTGCTCTGTCCTTTATTCCCCCTACGATCCCTTGATCCGGGAGTTCCTGCAGCGGGAGGCCACCGTGCCGGAGCTGTTCGGCCACGCTGCTGTTTGGCTCATGAAATATGACTTTGTCTTTGAGTACCCCCGGCCCCTCATGCCCAACATGGTCTTGGTTGGAGGCATAGGATGCACTCGGGAAAACAAATTATCCCAGGTTAGTTCCCTGTTTTTTTCCCCCGTTCCCCGAGTTTAGCTGTGGGTGCGCTGTGAGGTCTCTCCAGGAGATGGAGCTCCCAGGCTGGAATGAATAAATGCCAGGGGAAAGTGGCTGGGAATGCATTTTGCTCCTCTGCATCCCTTGAGGAATGAGGAAAAAAGTTACTTGGTGAGGCACCTCTGTGTTCCCAGACAAACCTGCACCAAAAAAAGAAAAAAAAAAGAAAAAAAGGGCTTTTTTTTTCCCTTCCAATTTTTCCTGTTCGTTTCCACTCCCTTTTCCTTTTTCCTGTCTACAACTTCCTTAAGAGGGGCAGCTCTGATCTGTGCTCCCTGTGACAGGGACAGCACCTGAGGGAGTGACTGGAGCTGTGCCAGAGGGGGTTTAGCTTGGATTTTAGGGAAAGGTTCTTCCCCCAGAGGGTGCTGGGCACTGCCCAGGCTCCCCAGGGAATGGGCACAGCCCCGAGGCTGCCAGAGCTCCAGGAATTCCAGGACAGGGATGCCCAGGGTGGTGTTGTTGGGGTGTCTGTGCAGGGACAGGAGCTGGACTGGATGATCCCTGTGGGTCCCTTCCAACTGAGAATATTCCATGGACTTCAGACAGTTCAGGCAGGCCCAGATGAAATCCCCACCAGTGAAGCAGCATTTTTGTGTAAAACACTCTCCACTGTAACCATGTTTTCCTTCAACTGTGCCAAGCTTCCTCAATGTGGGATATCTCCTTCTTTCCATTAAGAAATCCTCCCAATTTTCTTATCTTTCCTGCAGATATTTCCTAAAGGTACGAGCAGGTGCTGATGAAAATCACTGTTAAAATAATAAAATAACCTGCACATCCCCAAAGCAGGGCTGCAAAAAGTTTCCTCGTGGTGGGAGAACTTCTGAGCAGAAAGTCAGGCCTTGGAACACAAAAAACATCTAAAAACCAAACCCACAGGACATGAGGAGGATTAAATGTGCCTCTAGACAGCCACAAAAATATGAAAAAGAGCACGAACTGCCAGAGTCAGTCTCAGCTGTCCCTGCCCATGGCAGGGGGTTGGAGTGAGACAATCTTTGAAGTCCCTTCCAACCCAAAGCATTCCCTGGTTATCCCCTCAGATCCCAGAGATAACATGGCAATTGCCAGACTTCCAGGCACATTTAGTTCATTGTATTCCACTTATTTAACTCTGATGCCTGCAACAATTTCCTCCAGTTTTGCCTTTCCTTCCTTGGCTCGACCAAACATTTTTCTATCTCAAAGAATTTTTGCTCCAGCCTCAGGCTGTTTTTTTCTGCTCCATCAGAATCCTTTTGTTCCTAGATTCCAGTGCTAGATCTCCTTCTATTATTTAAATCACTCAAACAAAACAGAGACTGAACTGGCAGCAGTTCAGTGTTATCACACCCAAAGCAGATACAATAAATCCAGATATTAGAAATGTGAGTTGCCTGCTGTCAGAAACCTTTTCCAGGATTTTAATGCTCTCTTGTAACTGAGCAGCCTGAAAAGAAGAACATCAAGGAAAAGAAAAAAAGAAAATGAGCTCTAAATCCAGACTTGGGGTAAATGTGGCCATTTTTATTTCCCCAGGACTCATTTTTCTGTGGGATCATAGAACAGGTTTGGGTTGGCAGGATTCCAGGGGTGGTCTCACCAGAGGGGGAGAATCCCCTCCCTGGTTTTGGGGGAGCTTTTCTCAGGGTTGCAAATTAAATACTAAGGGATGGATTTTTTTTTTTTTTTTTTAAATTATTATTTGGATAAGCATCAGTCTCTTTGGGTGTGAAACTCAGTGAACAACACAGTGTCCATTACAAATCCCCAGATGTCTCTCTACCATGACAGAACTTTCTGGGCTAACAGAAAACTGACACATATATTGTTTTAACTTACTGATCTATCATCTTAGCTTTATTCTCTTGCAATGCAGTCAGTCTTAGTCAATATCTTAACTTGCATGTTTCCACATAGTTTTTACTAATTCTTAACTTATTCTACAAAATCACACTTCCATTTCTTTTTTTTTAAGCTCTCCACTATCTCACTCAATATGATTTCTTACTTACTTGAAGGAAAGTAAGAAATCTTCTACCTTTAACTTAGAAAACTACAAGTTTATAACTCCTCACTTATTGTCTGTGTATACTTCTTACTTCATCAATCCAAGCTCCACCCAGGGCCTCAGGTTAAACCCACTGGATTCTGTGGGTTTAATATCAATATCACCTTTTCTTCAGTATCTCACTCAATTCACCTTTTGCCTTTAACTTACAAAACTACGAATCTATAACTCTTTACTTCTTATTTCATCAATCCAAGCTCCACCCAGGGCCTCAGGTTAAACCCACTGGATTCTGTGGAAGCTTCTTCTTTATTTCTTACTCCTGTCTGTGCTGCTTTGGATGCAGATCTGTTCTCAACAACAACTCATTTTCCCAATCCTTCTTTAGTTGTGCTCACTGCTTCTCGTGTTGCCTTTCCAGAGAGTTTTGTGGGAATGTGGCAGCAATTCTGGCCTCTGACAAGAGCAAGGGCTTTGACTAAAGGCTTGCTTTCCTCTGGCAGGAGTTTGAAGCCATGGTGAACGCCTCTGGAGAGCATGGCATCGTCGTCTTCTCGCTGGGCTCCATGGTCTCCGAGATTCCCATGAAGAAAGCCATGGAAATCGCAGAGGCCTTGGGAACAGTCCCTCAGATGGTACCCATTCCCTCTCCCCCTCCCAGCAGGGCAGCTCCAGGCTGCTCCCAGCTCCTCCCTCCTTCTCCTGCCGGGGTCTGACGTGGGCTTTGCTCCCCTTGCCAGGTGCTGTGGAGGTACACGGGCAAGGCCCCTCCCAACCTGCCCAAGAACGTGAAGCTCGTCAAGTGGCTGCCTCAGAATGACCTCCTGGGTAGGTCTGCCATGCCCAGGTGGTGCTGGTGATGCCTTTTCCTGGTCTTAAAAATTCAAACCAACACACAGTTTATGGGGAAAAGGGGTTTTTACCTCGGGATTTATTTCAGGATCCTTGGGTGCAGCACTTGCTCCAGGTGGGATGCCCTGAGAATGCATGCACTCAGTCACACCAAAATGCACACAATTATAGGCCTTGCTAAATTAACATATTTATCAGAGATTCCCCAATGAGAGGCTGGAGTGAACTCTTCATTCTGAGGAACTTTCTCTTTGGATGGGTTTATCTTAGTCTATAAAAATGTGTTCTGGAGAGGCCCTTGGTGTCTGGGGCTCCCAGGATGTTTGCTCTCCTGGTTTAACGGTGCCGTGGGGCTGAGCTGAGTTCTCAGCCTTGGGGAGGTACAAGTGTGGGGCTAAAAGCACTGAGAATGCATCAAACTGTATAAAAGGGTATAAAAGAAAAAGCAACAAATCATTCTGGCATCCCTGGTACTCTGGGGCTGTTCCTGTGAGGCCCCAAGGGTATTAGCTGGGGGTCAGGTGTGAGTTACCACCCCTGCCCCATTGCTGGGGGTCACAGACCTTCCTCTCTGCCTTTGCTGTCTGGGCCAGGGTTTGTCCTTTGGGAACTTGGCTGGAAATTGCTGAGTTCTGAAACAACCAGCAAAGGTTTTCCAACACTTGAGTGCCAGTCAGAAGTGGGAGTCCTTATCTCTGACTGTGGTTTTTTTTTTCCTCTCTTCTGGATTGAAAAGAAACTTTGTGGTCCTCAAGTGAGCACTCCCAGACAAGCATTTGGGCTTTTAAAGTGCTGGAATGGCTCGTGCTGTTGCCAGGAGAGCATCTGTAGGTAACAGAGCAGGTTCAGCTGTGAGAGACCTTCACTGCCATGGAAGGGATGGTGAAAAGTGACCAAACATCCTCTTTAACCTCTCCTGCTTTAATCCTAAACTCAGAGAAGCCTTGGAGGATCACCCAAAACCACCCCAGAGCTCTACAACCTCCCAATCCCTAAGCCTGGCTGGGAGGGATGAGCCTCACAAGACCCCCCCCAAGTCCTCAACTTGTTTTTTGTGCAGGATTTTTCCCCCAGGAGATGGTGTCTGGGAGCCAGAGCTCCCAGGAGCTAAGCCAAGCCTGTGTTTCCCTCCACAGCCCACCCCAAGACCCGTGCCTTTATCACCCACGGCGGCTCCCACGGTGTTTACGAGGGCATCTGCAACGCCGTGCCCATGGTGCTGATGCCTCTGTTCGGGGACCAGATGGACAATGCCAAGCGAGTGGAGTCCAGGGGGGCAGGGCTGACCCTCAACATCCTGGAGATGACCTCCAACGACATCTCCACCGCCCTCAAGGCTGTGATCAACGAGAAAAAGTCAGTACTGGAGGCACAGCCTCCCTCTTCCTTCCCCAGCATGTTTGCTTCCAGCTTTGCACGAGGTTCTTCTGCTCCTGGATCCTTCTCCTAGGTTCTTCTCCTCCTTCTGTCAAAATTAGGGATTTCTTCCTAATTCTGGAAAGTTTCTTCCATGGAGAAGCTGATGCTCGCCCTGGGTTAATTTAGAGGACAAGAAGTGGCTGAGAGGGGAGGATGCAGGCTGTGAATGCCATGAAAGAAATCAAATTGCCAGAAAAAACTTAGGGGACAAGAAGTGGCTGAGAGGGGAGGATGCAGGCTGTGAATGCCATGAAAGAAATCAAATTGCCAGGAAAAAAAGGTCCTTCCTAACCCACCTATCTTAGAATAATTTTATGATTTGTAAATCCACATGGCCCACTCTGTGCCCAAAAATGAATTGTGTTTAAAACTAAACACAAAAAAGCAAAACAAACTTTTTTCAAAACAGTTTTATACTCCAAAATCACTCTAACTACTCCTCTCTACATTCTTCCACAAAAAAATAACTACTGCAGAGAGCAAGAGGAAAACACTTTCCAACTTTTCCACCAACTCTTAACTCCTTTTCTCAAACAACAAAAAAAATTAAACTCCTGTGTTTCCCTGGGACTTTAATTTCTTCTTCTCCTCTTCTAAACTTATTCAAAACATCAAAACCTCACTAAGGAACCTTCCACTGACCTAAAAGGAGGATCCCCCACACCAACCAAACTCCAAAAAAAATAAAGAGAGAGAGACACCCCCAAAAAACTTAAAACTCTTCCAAATTCCTCTCCACAACAACAAAAAAATTATTATTTAACATTATTATTATTTTCCTGTGTATTTATTAAATAAATAGTTTTATTTCTTCTTCACTTTCCTCCAGAAAAGTATTTCTTTTCCCAAACCTAATGGGGGTGGAGGTAACTACAACCTGCTTTTTATGAAAAAAATATTTTCCTCTAAATTTTCCCCATGATTCCACATTTGTGTTGGAAGCCTGGGAGCTGAGAATTTTAAATTCTCTGTGCTGAAGGGCACTGATCCACAAGAAAACTGCATTGGATCTGAGGCTTTGGGATAGGCTTCCAAAATTGAGTGATATTAAACATTAAAATCACACCTGTGGAGTTTGAATAGAAGGTGTGGTGTCACAGGGTGAAAAAATTAAGATTTAGGGTTTTGGAATATAGTGATACATGTAATTATACATGTGCCAAAATAGAGGTTTTAGGATGTCAGCTAAATACTTCTTTTTCACTTTCTCCTTCCTCTTCTTCATGGCTTTAGATGGTGTTGTGGAATTGGATAAGAAAATCCACACTGCTGAACTTAGGGGTTTGAGTATTGGGTTAAAAATAAAAATAATTTAGGTGTCAACTCATTATTGGACATATAATACATATAATTATACATGTGCCAAGATGGAGGTTTTAGGGTGTCAGCTAAAAACTTCTTTTTCACTTTCTTCTTCCTTTTCTTCATGGGTTTAGATGGTGTCGTGCAATTGGATAAGAAAACCCACACTGCTGTACTTTGGGGTTTGAATATTGAGTTAAAAATAAAAAGTAATTTAGGTGTCAACTCATTATTGGACAAATTGTCCTTGAAAAATCTTTGCAGAGCTGGAGAAACGCCATTATATAGCCATGATCCACAAGAAAACACTGAATTTGATCTGAAGCCTTGGGATAGGCTTCCAAAATGGAGTGATAAGGTTAAAATCAGTGTGTGGAGTTTGAATAGAAGGTGTGGTGTCACAGGGTGAAGAATTGAAGATTTAGGGGTGTGGAATATAGTGATACATATAATGGAGTTGTTAGGGTGGTGGCTAGATGCTTCTCTTTTTCACTTTCTCCTTCCTTTTCTTCATGGCTTTAGATGGTGTCGTGGAATTGGATAGGAAAATCCGCACTGCTCAACTTAGGGGGTTTGAATATTGGGTCAAAAATGAAAAGAACCCATCTGAAGCTCCCCTCCACCCCCTTCTCCCTGCAGGTACAAGGAGAACATCCAGCGCCTGTCGGAGCTGCACCTGGACAGGCCCATCCACCCCCTGGACCTGGCCGTGCACTGGGTGGAGTTCGTGATGAGGCACAAGGGAGCTCCTCACCTCCGCCCCGCCGCCCACGACCTCAACTGGGTGCAGTACCACTCGCTGGACGTCATCGCCTTCCTCGCGGCCGCCGTGCTCCTCATCCTCTTCATCTCCTTCAAGTGCTGCCTCTGCTGCTGCCGCCGCTGCTGCTGCAAGAAGGGCAGGACGAGGAAAGCCACCAAAGCCAAGTCCCATTAACGCCGCGCCCCTTGGAGCTTGAAGGGAGCTCAGGTTTCACCGCCCGTCAATAAAACTGCCGCGGTGTTCCCTCGGGGCGTGCTTTGAAATAGGACCAACGTCAGGGTCGTTGAGTTGATCTGATTTTTCGGGGCTTTTTTAATTGAGGATGGGTTGTTAAAAAAAGAGGGCTGAGTGGGAAATCTCCCGGCTTCCAGCTCTCCGTGTGCAGAGGACTCTCGGTGACTTTTCCTTGGAAATCTCCACATGCAGCAGAGATATATATATATATATAAAGATTTTGGGTGACTTCAGGAGAATAAAGCATTTTGGATGACTTTAAGAGAACGAGGATTTCGGGTGACTTTAGGAGAATAAGCATTTCAGGTGACTTTAAGAGAACAAGGATTTTGGATGATTTTAAGAGAATGAGGATTTTGGATGACTTTAGGAGAATGAGGATTTTGGATGACTTTAGGAGAATGAGGATTTTGGGTGACTTTAGGAGAACCATCTGGTCAGATTTCACTCTGAAATCTCTGTGTGGCTGCTGCTGTTGGAGAGGCAAACCTTGTACCCTTCCAAGTCCTGTCACACAAACCAAGCTCCATGCACATCTTCGTGGGCATTGACGAGACCCTGACCAAACCAAGGTTTCTGGCAGGGAAGCTACTGGAAAAGCACTGATGTTTCCCCCAAGTTGCCCCCACCAGGAGCTCACCTGCTGATGAGGAGACCTTTGTGAGCATTGCTGCTAAACCCCAACTTGATTTGCTCTCTGTAAGTGATGCTCAGGGAAAGACCCCAAACCCCAGCCCTTTAAATAAACCCCAAATATTAAAAATAAAGGCTCCTGTGTTTTCTGTCTTGAGAGGTAACAGGGGGAATGCTTGATTGTTCATGGAAAAAGAACTGGAGCAGGGACAGATTCAATCCCCCAGGGTGTAAAAGCCACCCTGAGACACAAAACCTCTTCCCAGCATTCCTGCCCTGCTGCCTGGTGACTTGTTCCATGCTGAGAGGTGACATCTTGAGGCTGCCACAGCTCCCAGTGATATATCCTGGGCTCAGAGCTGGGGTATCCCAGTACCTCAGAGCAGCACAGGTGTCCTGCTGAGTCCCTGCTGAGTCCCTGCTGCTGCTCTTTTTTCTTTTCTGGCTGTTTGGAAAAGTGGGAATTTATGAGGAAGGTGTGAAGTTCAGGACATTCTCTGTCCTCAGCCTGTCCCCAGATCTCCTGCACACCCACAAGCTGCCCAGAGCTTTCCTGCCCCTGCAAACAAACAAAAGGAAACCTTTCTTTGGGGTGTGCAGAGCCCTTGTGGTGTGTGAGGGCTGCCCTGCTTTGAAAGTGCAGCTCCTGCAGCTCCCTGATGCCTTAGGGTTTAACTTTTATATTTCATATTTTTCAAATCCTGCCCTGCCCAGTGTCACTCTGCAGTTCCCTGGAGCTCGTTCAGTGCTGTTCTCTCATGCTCACACACACACAACAAAGCCTCTCCAGCTCTCCAAGGACACCCAGACCCTCCTAGGCCCAACAAGAACTGCAAACCACAATCTTGGGGACAGGGGGGCAAGCTTGGGCAAATTCCATCCTTGCCTGGCTTCTGCTTGGGGAATTGATGCTGAGATCCAAGTGGGAAGAACTCGGGAGCTGTCCTTGTCCATGTTGGGATGCACTGAGGCAGGAGCCTCTGGAGCCCAGAGTGTACCTCTGAAGGCCTTTCCAACCAATCCCTCCTTTATTCCTTTATTCCTGCCTGCTCTCTGTTCCTAGTGAGCCATTTAAGGCATCATCCTGGAGGTGACAGCTCTGGCTGTCCCCGTGGTTCTGGTGACAGCAGTGCAGCTGGAAAGGAGACCCTGCCAGACCTCTCAGTGCTGTCACAGCACAGCCGCAGTGCCTTCGGTCCTCTCTGAGCATCCCAGCAGTGTCCAGTGCCAAAAAACTTCACCCTCACTTCAAAATGCCCTTGAGGAGAAGTTCTCCGAGTGCCCTGCTGCAAACTGGCTCTGCATTGTTGCCTTTCCTTCGTCTTAAAACCAACACACTGGGGAAAAGGAGTTTTTACCTCAGGGTTTATTTCAGGATCCTTGGGTGCAGCAGTGGAATGCCCCAAAATGCACACAATTCTAGGCCTTGCTAATTAGCACATCTATCAAAGATCCCCCAATGAGAGGCTGGAGTGAAGCCCTCGTTCTGAGGAACTTTTTTTTTGCATGGGCTTATCTTCGTTTATAAAAATATCTTTTTGGAGAGGATCTTGGTGTCTGGGAATTTTAGAATGTTTGGTTTTTTGGTTTCACCATGAAATGGGTTCCAGTTAAGTTATCAGGCTTGGAAAGTTACAAGTGTGGGGGCTAAAAGCACTGAGAATACATAAAACTATATAAAAGGGTGTGTGAGAGGGGTATAAAAGAAAAAGCAAAATAATCCTCCTGGCTTCAGCATCAACCCAGTGACTTTGTCTGCATGGGCAAGGGGAAAGCTCTTTGATTTCAGATCAGAGCAGCACAAATAAGCCAAAAAGAAACCCCAAAAAACAAAAAACAAGAGAAAAAAAACAATTGCAGGTGCAACGCCCTCGTGCAGGGGAAATAAAACCGGAAGGAAGAGGTTTCACAGTGCCCATGCCACGACTTATTTAACTTCAGAAATATCTTTAACGCAGCCAAAGGGAAAGCACAGCAGGAAGCACGTATGGTCCTCCTCTTCCTCCCTTCGCTCTCCTCGCCCTTCACGGCTTTATCCTGCTCTTTATTTTCCCTCGGAGAGCCGGAGAAGCTCCCCAGTGCCCAGCAGAGGACACTCTGCCATCACCAGCGGGAAGGAGCAGGGAAAAGGCCACCAAGGCAGCCCAGGAGGGCGCCTGGAACTCCACAGGGATTCCTTTATCTCCCTGTGCTCCGGGAATACGAGCGCTGCTGCCGGGAGAGGACTTCCAGAAGCAAGGAGGAGCAGAAGCACCTGGGACGAGCAGCTCTGGTGAAGAGGAAGGAGCTGGATCATCACCACAGCTCGGTGCTCCCAAACCTTCCCAGGGGAAGGGTTCATCAGGGGGGGATGTCCCCTCTTAGTGCCCCTTAATTGGGGGTCACACAGAGCCAGAAAACCAGGGCACAGCCTCCAGCCCTGCTTCCCTTGCTGGGAGGTGGAGAAATCCTCATCCACAGCCCAGCTGGCGCTGGGGCACTTCCCCAAAAGGGAAACTGAGGCAGGGCCAGCTATTGCCTTTCCCTGGTCTTGAAATTCAAACCAAATTGATGGGGAAAAGGGGTTTTTACCTCGGGGTTTATTGCAGGATCCTGGGGTGCAGCACTTGCTCCAGGTGGGATGCCCTGAAATGCACACACCACCCCCCACACACCAAAATGCACACAAAACCTTTGAGTGTTTATCTTATTTTTCCCCTGGATTTTAACATCCAGTAAGTCTGGGAAAGGGGCAGTGCTGCTTCCCAGCTCTTCCAGGCTGCTCAGATCCACCCCAACTGCAAAATATGGCCACGAGGCCCTTTGGGTTTGGGCTGGGGCATCCTGAGGGATGCAGCAGCCCTGGCTCCGGGGGGAGGATGCAGCCAGCATCTCCCCCTGCTTCCCACCAGGCAGACCACGGGAAATGACAGGAATTGCTGGCATTTTTCTGCAGCCACCGAGTTCCTCAGCCTCAGCCCAGCCCTGGAGGGCAACAGCAAGGTTTTCCCACTGCCATGGGAGCTCTGGGTGGACCTCAGGCTCCTCCACCTCACCACTGGGGTGAGGAGAACCCTGGCCACAGCTTCTCTGGGCACCCTGTGCCAGGGCCTGCCCTCCCTCCCAGGGAACAATTCCTTCCCAATATCCCACCTAAACCTATTCTCTGTCAGCTGAAAGCCATTTCCTCTTAGAAATATGCCCTTATAAATAAATACCCTGGTTATCCACAGGCATGGGAGAACTCCCTCTTCCTTACCTGTGCAGGGCTCCACCCACAGCTGCTCCCTTGGATGGTGAAATGAATTGGTTCAATTTATTTAATTTATAATCTTTTGGGTGGCGTTGTAAAAAGTAAATACTTACTGGTACCCAGCCACGACTCCAGTTTGGGGAGGTTTTCCAGGAGCTCCTTTCCCACTCTGGGGAATCCTGGAAGCACGACAGCAGAAGATGTGGAGTGATCCCACCTCCCTGAGGAGGGTGGATGAGGGGACCCAGGAGCAGCACCAGCCTCACTGAACAAAAACCACCCAAACTCACCCCAAAACCACATGCACCCACAAAAAAAAAAGCCAAACCAAAAAGCAGCTTTGGGATTGCAGCTCTGCTGGTCCAGCCTGGGAAGCTGGAGATATTGATACCTTAGGTTTTAACTTTTCTATTGTTATAATATAACCTAACCCTGCCCTGCCCAGTGTCACTCTGCAGTTCCCTGGAGCTCGTTCAGTGCTGTTCTCTCATGCTCACACACACACAACAAAGCCTCTCCAGCTCTCCAAGGACACCCAGACCCTCCTAGGCCCAACAAGAACTGCAAACCACAATCTTGGGGACAGGGGGGCAAGCTTGGGCAAATTCCATCCTTGCCTGGCTTCTGCTTGGGGAATTGATGCTGAGATCCAAGTGGGAAGAACTCGGGAGCTGTCCTTGTCCATGTTGGGATGCACTGAGGCAGGAGCCTCTGGAGCCCAGAGTGTACCTCTGAAGGCCTTTCCAACCAATCCCTCCTTGATTCCTTTATTCCTGCCTGCTCTCTGTTTCTAGGGAGCCATTTAAGGCATCACAGAGAGCATCTGAGGGATGGATTTCAGGCCAAATTAACACAGCCTTCCCCCCACAGACCCCAAAATGTGCTGGGGAGGGCTGGGGGTGGTGAGGAGCTGAGCCCAGGGTGTCTGAAATGCCAGGGTGGGTATTCAGAGGACCTGAGGTAAAGAGAAAAACTGAGAGAGAGTAAAAATGGGATTATTCATGGGACACGGGAGGCTCCAACTCCCAGCACAGCCTTCCATGGAGCTCAGGATCCTGCCAGGAGAAGGGGGAGAGCCCAGATTTGGGTAAAAGCCCAGGGAAAAGGCATCCTGCTGCCTGCAACAGGGGTTTGAGCTCCTGGGTTGCCTCGGGGAGAGGGGAAAGGGGCTGGGCTGCTGGCAGACCCTCTGTGCACAGAAAACCCTTAAAGCCCCCGAGGAGAAATTTTAGGTGCCACTGTGGGGTCCATGGAGCATGATCCCTTTTGGGAATGGGATTTTGGGCAGAGGAAAGGACACCATTTCTCCCACCAGATGCCCTTCCTGCTCTTTTTCTTCCTTTATTTATTTTTTTCCCCCCATTATTTTATTAAATTAACCTGAAAGGAACAAAACTATCCTCTTAACAACCTTCACACATCCTCTGGTAGCAGCTTTTCACTAAAAAAGAGCCTTTGCACTGCAGAGACAGGAAAATAACCCCAAAATCAACCATAAAGGCTTAGATTAAAAACTAAAAAATTTTAAATTTAAAAAAAAAATTAAAAAATTAAAATCTAATTTTTTTTTTTTTAATTCAATTGTATTTTTTTTTTTAAAGTACTCTTTGGTGCAAGGTTCTGCTTGAGCTGAGCACATCCCAAATTTGGAGATATCCCAAATTCTTATGTTGCTTTAGTCACATCTGGTAGCCATCCTGCCCATGGTGGTGGGAAAGGGATTTACTGCACTTCCTCTTAAAATATGGATTTCCAGGACTCGTATTTGTCCCAAACCTCATCATTTAAAAGCAATTTCTACGACCTAAAACCACAGCTTCCCCCACCCCTCCCCAAAGCGGTCACGACTTTTACTGCTTGTTACAAAAATTAGACTTTTATTTGCAAATGCCTAAAAAAACCGTGATCTCTCCTGGGATCCCTCCTCCCCCACCCCTTCTTGGCCTCTTGAAAGTCTTTTTTTTTTTTGTTTTGTTTTGTTTTTAGTAAGAAATAGCTGAACTGGATGAAAAGCCATCCCCTTCTGGATGAATTCCCATCGAGGTGAGATATCTCCCTCTGATTCCCAGTCCTGGTGGGGAGAACTTTACAAACTCTGGGCCTCTTCAAACCCCAGGGGAGAGCAACCTCCACTTCTTCCCTTTAAAAATGAGGTGGGGGAAAGGAGGGGAGTGGGAAAAAGCACAGGGAAAAAAAATTCCCACCTCCCAGCTGGGGAGAAGTGGACGAAACACAGGCTAGATGGCAAAATCCTCGTGCTCCTGGGGGCTGAAGGCAGCTGCCCGCAGCATGTCCAGGGAGTTGACGAGGATCAGGGTGCCCGTGAGGTGCTTCCAGCGCTTGGTGATGGGGTTCTTCATCTTGTCCAGCCCCGTGTGCAGCTCCTGGATGACATCCCGGTAGCTGTCGCCCATCTGGCTGCTCCATGTCAGCAGGAAGTCATACGCCGGCTTCCACATGGCCTGGGGAGAGAGAAGGGTGGGGACAGGGGAGCTGAGCTCAGGCAGCACCCCAGGACAAGCACGTTCCCAGGAAAATATCCCTTCCCTGTGATCCCTGTGATCCTCCAAGAAGAGTGGGTGCTGGAGGAACCTCCAGAGAAACGTGGAATTGTTTTGGGTTGGAAAGGCCTTTGAGAGCGCTGGGTCCACACCCAGACTGTCCTAGCCCAAAAGTGTAAACCTTCATCAAAAGTGTAAAAAGCTTGGGGAAATTACATCGTTAGCTAAAGTTTAATTGGTGAATTGATGCTGATATGCAAATGGATCACCTCCGTGTGATCCCTGTGATCCTCCTGTGGAGGAACCTCCAGAGAAGCCTGGAGTTGTTTGGGTTGGAAAGGCCTTTGGGAGCGCTGGGCCCACGCTGGTGGCTTGGCAGTGCAGGGTGAGTGGCCAGACTCCAACACCTTGAAGGCCTTTTCCAACCAAAAGAATTCCAAGATCTGCGACCCAGATCTCTGATGCCTTAGGATTTAACTTTGATATTGTTCCCAACCCTGCCCTGCCCAGTGTCACTCTGCAGTTCCCTGGAGCTCGTTCAGTGCTGTTCTCTCATGCTCACACACACACAACAAAGCCTCTCCAGCTCTCCAAGGACACCCAGACCCTCCTAGGCCCAACAAGAACTGCAAACCACAATCTTGGGGACAGGGGGGCAAGCTTGGGCAAATTCCATCCTTGCCTGGCTCCTGCTTGGGGAATTGATGCTGAGATCCAAGTGGGAAGAACTCGGGAGCTGTCCTTGTCCATGTTGGGATGCACTGAGGCAGGAGCCTCTGGAGCCCAGAGTGTACCTCTGAAGGCCTTTCCAATCAATCCCTCCTTGATTCCTTTATTCCTGCCTGCTCTCTGTTTCTAGGGAGCCATTTAAGGCATCATCCCCACGGAGGGCCCGTGCAGGCCCCGCTCTCACCTCGCTGTCCACCGTGCCCGTCTTGTCGCGGTGTGGGGCCTCGTAGGCGTCCATCTGCTGCTTGGACACCTTGGCCAGCTTCTCGGCCAGCTCCCGCCAGCGCTGGGCCACCTCCACGGCCGTGGTCAGCAGCACAAAGTCCTGGATCAGCCGCACCACCAGCCCCTGGCAGTCCATCTTCAGCAGGGCCTGCAGGACACGGCGGGCAGGGGGGTAAAAGCGAGCGGGGAGTCAAGGCCGGGTGAATTCCCTCCAGGAGCATCCCAAAAAATCCTCCTGCCTCCTTGCTAAGTGACAGCTGGGGAAATTAGGCCGCCAGGCTGGGCAGGAGAGTAATCCCATTAATTGAATGAAGCGCTCGACCCCTCTGGGGTGGGGTTGGCAACCTGGGCTGGCCACTGCAGCCTCATTCTCCGTGAGAATCCATCTTCCTGAGATGACCAGGCCCCACCTTAAGCGGTTTAAAGCATCCCAGGGGCTGAGGACAACAGATGCTTTTAACCAAGAGAACTAATCTGGCACAGAGAGACATCCCAGAGCAGCAGCACCACCCCTGAGAGCAGTGGGCAAGGGACAACCAGGAGATTTTGGGATGGGACCTGGACATCAGCCCTGTGAGGCTGGGGTGAGAGCCAGGTGAAGACTCAGACACTACAGGACCATAGCTCAGTTTGGGATACTCTTCCTCTTCTCCTCTCCCTCCTCCTTGTGCATCATTTATTGTCCTAAAAGCCAAGATTTCTCACAAATGGTTTTGAAGTGGAAAGAGCAAACTCCATCAGTCTGGGTTTTCTACATAGGAATGATTCAGCCAGGAAAAAAAAAAAGATGGAGTAGGGTTAGCTCCTGCCTGAAGCTGTCAAATCCCATTAAAATCCCCTTTAGAGTGGGATGAAGGTGCAGTAGGGGAGGAACCCCCAGTGCAGCCTAGGGAAGGAAGGGTTTAATGGCAGTGTTCATTCTCAGAGGACGGGAGCTGGCTGCCAGGATCATCATCTCACTCCCCACGGCTCCCTGGACCACAACAGTCACGGCAGCAGCAACCCCAGTCCTTGGGCAAATCCCACCCTGAGCCTCAGAAGGGGTTTGATGTTGGAAATCATGGATAAGGTGCTTCCCCACATGACCCAAATCCACCTCTCTGCCACCATGGGCCCTGACATCCTCTCCCAACACAGGGCTCTGGGCAGATCCAGGTTTGGCTCTGGGGCAAAGAAGGGTTAAACCCTCCCAGCGGAGGTTTCTCATGGGGGAGGGAGGATAGGAACATCTGAAACCACTCCAGCGATTTGCAAAGCCAGGAGCGTGTAGATTTTCCCCTTATCTGCTCCCAGCTTAACGCTGAGCTGGGTTCTGATCACAGCTGCAGCCCAGCACGTGTCTGCTCCTCCCAAGTGCTGACACCAGCTTCCCGTGGGAGCCAGGGACGCTGCAAACTGCCTGCTTAAACAAGCCAGGAAAATCCATTGGGAAGAGCACTCATTTGGTCGTTCAACAGACATTGGGAAGCAGTTCAATCTCACGCACCTGTGAGGCCAGAAACGCCTCCTGTCTGACAGCCCATGGATCCACCATCCTCTCTGGATCCACCAGCCTTCTCTGGATCCACCAGCCCCTCTGGATCCACCAGCCCCTCTGGATCCACCATCCTCTCTGGATCCACCATCCTTCTCTGGATCCACCATCCTCTCTGGATCCACCATCCTTCTCTGGATCCACCAGCCTCTCTGGATCCACCATCCTTCTCTGGATCCACCATCCTCTCTGGACCCACCACCATCACTGGATCCACCACCCTCTCTGGATCCACCACCCCTCTCTGGACCCACCACCATCACTGGATCCACCACCCTCTCTGCAGGTGAGGGATCTAAAAAACTCCTAAGGAAGGGGCAGACTGAGCATCCCCAAACCTCCCCTTCCAGGCAGCTGGATCCCAGTTCCAGGCAGAAGGAGAGGAGCTGCTCTCATCCCCTCCCTGAGGCCAGAGGCAGCAGAAGAGGCTGCAGGGTTAAGAAGCACAAAGCTGCAGGAGATGGATTCTCCTGCTCCTCCTGCTGCTCCAGGTGCACAACAAAACAGCAGCGAGGAAAGCACCTGGGAGGCCACCTCGGCACAAACTGCAAAGTCACTCAAAACAAGGATTTTGGGAGAGACCCCTCGGTCTGGAGCTCTGCACTGACTCTGAAACCACCTGCTGTGCCCCTGGCTGCTCCCATCACACGGGCAGAGGTGACAGGAGATGGGGACAGCACCAGAGCCACGTGGGGATGGTGTGTGAGGCATCACGGACACCGAGGCAGCAGCCAGAGGGGGAATGTTACCGGGAACGGCGACGCACCAGGATTAGCTCAGATCACTTCATCCTCCAGTGGGATTACACTCCAATTTTTTCCATCCTCCTCCCTCGCCCTGGACAAGCCTCCCAGGATGGCTGAGTCCCACCCACTGCATCCCCAGGTGTGACCTGGGCACCCAGAGCCCTCTGAAATATTTATTATTTATTATTTATTCCCCCGGGAGCAGCTGGGAACCAGCTCTGCCAGCCCCGGCAAAGAGCAAGAGAAAAGGTGTTTGATATTCAAATCCCAGTTCAAAGCAGAAACACCTCCACTTAAAAGGCATCCAGGGGAGGCCGAATTTACATCCCAGCTTTGAAATGCAGAATCCCATTTCCTGATGAAGGAAAGCAGCATATGGAGGAAAACAGCTCCCATTTAGGACTTTTAAACAAAGGGGATAAAGGCCTTGTGTCCCCAAGGAGACCATGAGACCCACGGGGTGAGAGGATGCTGGTGCACAGGCTCCTGTCTTATCCTCCTCTCTGGGATACATGTTGGGTTTTGACCCAAAAAAGCTGGCTCTGTACAAATGTTCCCCAAAACAGCCCTTGTTTGGGCATCAAACATCTCTCCTACTTGTTTTTTGTCTGCCACCACCTCCAAAATCATCTCACACATTTAAAATGCACACTCTCAGCCTTAAATACTGATTTGTTTTTTTAATTTTTTTGCCTCATACTGGCTCCATGGGGTAATTTCCTTGGACATGATGGAATCTCAGCATGCTGAGGGTGGGGAGGCCCTGGCACAGGGTGCCCAGAGATGTTGCCCTTGGAATCCTGGCAGTGTCCCAGGCCAGGTTGGACACTGGGGCTTGGAGCAACCTGGGCTAGTGGAAGGTGTCCCTGCTGATGGCAGGGGTGGGGATGGGATGAGCTTTAAGGTCCCTTCCAACCCAAAGCCATGCACACCCTGACCTGCAGGTCTTCAGGAGAATCTCAGCCCCCCCCAGCAGCTCTTTGAGCCCTGCAGGCACCAGAGACAAGCAGAAACCCTTGGCAGGAAACAGGCAGCACATGGATACCTGGATACTGGGAGTCAGAGCAAACAAAACAACAGGAGGGGAGAAAAAAAAACAAACATCCCAGCCTCGTCTCGTGTGTGACCTTTACAAGCAGCCTGGAGAAGAACAAGCTCAGAGTTTCCTTTGCTCAGCTCCCTGCTGCCGTGCCAGGGGCATTCCCAGCAGAGCCATGTTTTTCCCAACAGCAGTGTCTGGTGGAGGGATGATAAATGAGAGCCTCTCTGACAGCCAGAGAGGGAGAAATGCTGTGTCTCAGGGCAGGTCTAACCCCACGGGCCAGGCACTGGGGGCAATGAAATCTGCTTGAATCTGTGCCCAGCTTTTTTTTATCCAAGCCACCTGTGTGCTGCCTGCTTCTGAGGGGCAGGGAGGAGGGAGGGAGAGCTTTCCCTCTCTGCTGCCATGAGCAGTTCCTGAGCCACATCCCCCCGAGTTACCTTCACACTCCACTGCTGGTGCCTGATTAGAAAAACTGTAATTAAAGGCAGATTACTGATTAACCAGTCATCACGGCCTGGTTTTGCCTTGCTTGGCTGCTGGTGCACGACTCTGCCGCTGGCACTTTGTGTGCTCAACCCTGAACTCTGATAAATAAACCTGCTCCTGGCTTCTCCCTTCCCAGTCCTTCTGAGGGGAGACAACCAACTTTCGGATGAAATGGCCACACTGGAGCTTAGTGCAGCTGGCTCTCCTTGCCAGAAAGCCAGTCCATTTGTTACAAATAAAATCAGATTTAAACACAATAAAATCCATTACTGCCCCACTGCCATCCCCTGAAACGTCATTATTTTCTTCTTTCAACGGGCTCAATCTAATTTCTCCACGGGCTAAGGAGGATTTGACGGCAGCGAGGGGTTTGGAAGCAGCATCATGTTCCACCGAGAAGGGAGCTCATCCTTTATCCACAGGCTCAGCCTCCCAGAGAGCAGGATTAGAGAAACAAGGAGGATAAAGCCTGCCCTGGGACTCTGCTCTCCAGGCAGCCACAGGGGAGCAGGATGTTTTCCTGCAGCTCCCTGCGCCTTATCTTTCCCTTTGTCTCCCCACTGAGGATTTTCCATGACCTGGGATCCCTGAAAACAACGGGGACAGATAAAAGCAACACCTATGGGGTTTGCCAACAGCTAAAGCAAGCAGCACAAATTCCTGGAAAGATCCAGCCAAGGGCAGCACGGATTTCATCCCAACATTCCCTGAGCCTGATGATCAACGGAGCAAACCCTCCCTCGGGGGAAACAGGGGGGCACAGGGCAGGGTTCTCCCAGTCCTGGATGAGGAAAGGGTCACCAATGGACAGGAGAACTCTGCAACAGAAGCAGTGTTGGTGGCACGACCCGAAAGCTGAAAGTCAGGGCTAAAACACAGCCCCACAGGCCCCAAAGTGGCACCCGGGCACAGGGAACTCTCCAGACAACACTTCCACAAGGAACAGCAGATTCCCTGCTCTTCATAACACCTCCTACTCAATCCTTACATTTCCCCCTTCTCCCTGAAAGGAGTGTGGGAGATGAACTCCTTCACTCAGCTCCAGCCCCCTTGGCTGTAATTTCACCTTGCCGCCGCTATTCCTTAATCCCCTTGCCGTTCTGAACCCCGCCCTTCCCCGCTGTAACTCGGCTATCCTGCGGGAGGGCAGGGAACGGGAGAGAGCTGCACACCTCTTCCAGGCACTTGGCCCCGTGTTTTCTTTGGCTGGCTTCCTGTGAAATGCTAGAAATTATCACGGAGATGATGTTTTGTGCAGTGGCAATATCCTAGAAATACTGGCAGGCTGCGCTCTGCCAGGTTCCTCTCAGGACAAGGAGCAAGCCACCCGTTTCCATTTGCGACGTATAAAACATCCCAGCTCCAGAGGTGCCCTTGGTTTAGCTGCCACTCAGGGAAAAAAAAAAAAGAATTCCCATCCCTGGAAGTGTTCCAGGCCAGGTTGGATGGGGCTTGGAGCAGCCTGGGATAGTGGGAGGTGCCCCTGCCCATGGCAGGGGGTGGGACTGGGATGAGCTTTGAGGTTTCTTTCACAACACATTCTGGGATTCTGGAACTCCAAGAACCTCAGCGCATCCCTCATTATTACCATGATCCCACTAAACCAAGAGCCCACCTGGACTCCCACCTGGCAGTGCCCAGCAGCCTTCAAAAAACCTTAAAGATGGACTTCACTCTCTACAGACCGAATCGAGAAACTTCCACCTCCCGTTCACCCCGATCCCTCTGCAGAGGCGGGAACAAAGTCCCCCCAGTCCCCTCCACCAGGCCTCAGACTCACCGTCATCAACTCCTTCTGGAAGGATTTCCTCTCCTTGTTCTCCACGCTGTTGCAGTCTTCCTTCAGCTTCTCCAGGACGGAGGCCACTCGCTCGGGCTCGCTGTCCAGCTCCGCCCGGCAGAAAAACGTGAGCGGCAGGTTCAGGTAGCCCAGGGCGTCGGCGAAGGAGCGCCAGCTGCTGAGGTTCTCCATCAGCAGAGTCCTCACCGAGGCATAGATGTAGGTCAGGAACTTGCAGGGCCTCAGGATCTGCTCCAGCAGCAGGCTGGTGGTGAGATCCGGCCCGGAGAAGTAGCTGGGTTTGACCTTCCCGACCACCAGCACGTTTTTGGTGTGCACGAGGCCGATTTTCCCCTGGTAGTAGCCAATGTACCACTCCTTGGTCCACAGCTGGCCTTTCAACCTGATCTTCTCCTCACTGAGGAGGGCTATGACGTCTCCCTTCTTGTACTCCAGCAAATAGTGGTTCTTGCTCTGCCTCACCACCGTCTTCAGCAGCTTCCCGTACTTGAGGCTCAGCACTGGCCGGTCCTGAAAAACCGGATACTTGGCGGTGGCAGCCAGAGGGGAGAGGATGATCTTCCCCACCTCGTTCTTCTTGAGGAACCGCCTCTGCCCCGTGGGTTTGATGGCGCTTTTCGGAGGCGGCTGCGGCGTCTGGACGCAGAACTGGGTCAGAATGGCGTCCTGGTCATCCTTGACTTGTATCCTCAGCGTGAAGTCCGAGAGCTCGTTGGGGTCGTGGGACGCGATGGGGAAGATGAGGCGGCTCACCTTGCCCAGCTTCATCTGGAAGCCCCGCACGATCTTGGCTTGCTCGCTGGCCTTCACCTCGTAGTTGGTCATGTTGGAGAACATGCAGAGCTTGAGGTCCTGAGGCCGGGACAGGGCGAACTGGTGCTTGCCCCAGAGCTGGAGGGCGACGGGAGCCGGGCCGTGGGACTGCCTGGTGACCTCGTTGACCAGCAGGGTCTTGGGCGCGCACTCGTGGCCGAACATGGCCACCACGGTCTTGAAGGAAGGGTGGATGTGCTTGGGGCCGTAGACGCCCACCGTGATCTTCTTGCTGATGTAATCCCACACGGTGTAAGGGTAGAGGATGTTCTGGCCCTGCGCCACCGCCGCCACGTACATGCAGGGCTCCAGGTTCTCCAGCTGTACCTGGATGGTGTCCCCGTAGGAATAGCTCAGCTGCATCGGCATGTAGGGCCCCTCCTTCACGTCGCTGCGCAGGCACTGCAGCCCCACCAGGCTCTTGCTCATGACGTCGTTCTTGACCTCCGCCGACACCTTCATCTCCAGGATGATGAAGGTCTTCACCTCCATGTTGCTGAGTTTGATCTGCAGGACGGGGCTGATGGTGCTGCACTTGTCGCTGTTCAGCTCCAGCGGCGGGTCCAGCATGGCCTTCATGGAGATCTGCTGCGTCTCCCCGGGGCACACGTGGCCCTCGGGCACGTGGATGCTGATGTTGGTGTCCGGCAGCTGGACGGCCCCGCCGGAGCTGTCCAGCTTGCACACGATGTTGGTCTCCACCGGTTGCGTCTGACCCCAGCCAGGATTTTGGCCAAGCAAATCCAAGTCGTGGCACGACCGAGCCAGCTTCCTGTGGTTCAGCCACGCTGTCCTAAAATCCTCCCTGCTCTGGAACTGCTCGGGGGTGGGAGACTTCAGACCGCTGAAGAAACCCGACGAGGCCGGCGCGTCCGACTTGGCCTGGAGGACGGACAGCTCGGACAAGCTGTAGGAGCGTTTACTTCGGAAGAAGGGGTTGTCCCTTCTCACAGGCTGCTCCACATCCAGCCTGTTCGTGGAGGGAAACTCATCAAAGAGGTTCCCCAGGCTGCTGTTGGCGGCCGAGCCGGGCAGAGCCGACGTGGGAGCCCCCGTGTCGAAGAGCAACAAATCCACGGCCACGCTGGAGTCGCGTTCTTTATCCGAGCCGGGCGCCGCTTGCAAATTCCCGTTGAGGAACGGGTTGGTCTGCACTCCGTTCAGGAAGGGGTTGTTCTGGTAGGATTTGGCAGAGTTCCTCTTCACATCAGTCCATTCCCCGAGCAGGTCCAACTCCTTGACGCCCTCGTCGGGGCTCTCCAGCAGATTGTCGATCATGCCGCTGTCCGTGAGGGAGGAGTTGCGGTAGTTCACGGGCTGCACGTAGGAGGAAGGGATGTATCCCATCTCCGTGGTGTTGTGGGCGTACCACCACTCCCCTCCCGACGTGTCCAGCACGTACAGGTGGTCCCCCTTGGAGAACTTCAAGGTGGTGAAATTCGTGGGACAGTAATCCTTGATTGCTACGACTTCCTTGGCGTTCCCGAAGGACGTGGGATTGTCCACCAGCAAGGCACTGGGAGAAGGCACTGCAGAGGCAAGGAGAGAACAGCCCCGTGAGAGATGCACAGCAGGGTCACCACCGGTTTGCAGTTCTTTATACCAGGTCACCATTCCACGCTGCTTTAAGTGATGAAGGTAGTTTTGGAACCACGGAATCATTAAAGCTGGAAAAGCCCTCCAAGATCATCGAATCCAACCATTAGCCCAGCCCTGACAGGTCCACCACTAAGCCATGTCCCCAAGTGCCACATCTATGTGTTTTCTGAACACTTCCAGGCTCACTAATTCCTTGGGCAGCCTCTCAAGCCTGAAGGTTTGCAAGAAAACTCCACTATTTCTGCTTCATTCACACCTTTCTTCTCCAAAGGGTTCCCCTAAACTCAAGGTAACTTTCACTACAGGCTAAAAGCCCTCTTGCTCTGTTGTAAACCCCTCTCCTGCACATGTCAAACACAGCCTCAGAGGCTGTGGCTGCCCCTGGATCCCTGGAAGTGTCCAAGGCCAGGCTGGACATTGGGGCTTGGAGCAACCTGGGATAGCAGAAGGTGTCCCTGCTTTCAAGTCCCTCCCAAACCAAACCATTCCATGTTTCTAAAGGCTTCTAAAGGTCACCCAGTTTGAACCCTCACAGAATCCCAGCACCTCCCTCCCACACTGCTGTTGTGGTCCTGGCAGCGTCTCCAACCTCCCTTGCAGCAGGGCCAGCAGAAAGTTGTTTTTCCAGGGGATCCTGACTGACATCCAGGCTGGGTTGAGCCTATGCT
This sequence comes from Erpornis zantholeuca, assembly GCA_013400515.1. Taxonomy (NCBI): domain Eukaryota; kingdom Metazoa; phylum Chordata; class Aves; order Passeriformes; family Timaliidae; genus Erpornis; species Erpornis zantholeuca. Next base: position 209,266 of record VZTN01001850.1, on the reverse strand, counting down.
GCCACCCTATTTATTGGCTCTGCTCTCATTTTCAGGACGTGTTTCTGTAAAAAAGCACTAAAACCAAGCTGCAGATGACGTTCCATCAATGGTTAAATTAGTGTCTCCCCGGGCAGACTGAAGAAAACAGGGAAAGCTGGATTTTCACCAACAGGGAGCTGCAAGGGAACTGGGACAGCACCTGCTTCAACAGGCTCGAGAGCTCTCTGGGAGGAAAAGGGAGTTTAGAAAACACAGGAAGCCCTTAAAATCCCAGAGACAAAGGGATGGGAGCTCAGACTGCACATCCCTGCAGCTACTACTTCTCACCACGGAAATAACAAGGCGAGGGAAGATACAGCTGAACAAAGAGAAGCCTTTAAATACAGCCTGGGGATCAAATACTTGGAGGAGAAGAGTTTTGTACACATCCTGAACGACTTATCCACCAGCAGGCAAAGGCGTGAGGACATTTATCCAGCGGAGAACTACACAGAAACCCTCAACTGGAATTATTTTGGTAGCCAAAATAATTGGCTGGTGGCCTTGGAAGCCACTATTAACTCAGTCACCCTGCAGGACCAAGCATTGCTGGTGTCAGATCGGACAGGCAAGTGGCTGTTGCCTTGCCCCTCCATGCAGAGGGTTAACAGGGATGTGCTGAAACCCCTTGGAGAAGAGGAGTCACTCCTATTTTTGCATTAAAACCCATCCAATTTGCAGCCAAGTGTTTGATGTTCGGGCGCTGCACCTGCAAAAACAATCGCCTTTGTGCGTGTTTATTTTCGAGGCTTCCACCTGGAGCTCTTCCTTGGGATGCTCTCCTGCCAGGGGAGCAGCAATTCCCCTCCCACCTGACCACAGCTTTGATGCTGGGTAAGGAAAACACGGCAGGTTAAAAAAAAAGGCAATAAAAGGCAGGGGGGAGACAAAAGAAGGATTATTGGAGCAAGCTGCAGGCAGGGGAGAGGGAACACCTTTGTCACTGCCTTGTTGGTGTCCCTGAGCCCTCTCAGGAGGGGAGGATGGGCCTGAGACTGATGCCTTAGGTTTTAAATTTTATATTTTTCAAATCCTGTATTGCTAGTGTGACTCTGAAGTTCCCTGTGGCTCGTTCAGTGCTGTTCTCTTATGCTAAGATAGACATAAAACCTCTGACTTGCTCTCCAAGGACACCCAGAACTGTAAACCATCATCTTGGGGACAGGGGGGCAAACTTGGGCAAATTCCATCCTTGCCTGGCTTCTGCTTGGGGAATTGATGCTGAGATCCAAGTGGGAAGAACTCGGGAGCTGTCCTTGTCCATGTTGGGATGCCCTGAGGCAGGAGCCTCTGGAGCCCAGAGTGTACCTCTGAAGGCCTTTCCAACCAATCCCTCCTTTATTCCTGTCTTCTCTCTGTTTCTAGGGAGCCATTTAAGGCATCCAGAAGAGAAGGAGGATGAGCCCCACGCACCTTTGACGTCGCAGAGCGTGGTTTCAGCAAAGCCCTCGCCCAGGTCGATGAGCGTCCCCTCGGACTTGCACCGCGGGAGCCCTCCCGAGTTGGCCGCCCGGATCCTCTGCGCTGCCATCTCCGCTCCCAGCGGGCACTACATGGCCATGGGCAGCCCAGTGTCACCTCGGGGAACCAGCCTGGGGGACAAAGACAAAGGCCAGGGTGTTAGAAAGGCTCGGGGTCCCCCCATGCCACCCTCACGCTGATCCCCGCGGTGCCGACACGGGAGAGCGTCCTCCTGCTCTCCTCAAACCATCGTGGAATATAACCTGGATGCTCCCAGGAACCTTGGAGAGCAAGGACAGCCTGGTTCTTGCACGATGCTGGGCACAACCCCATACGAAGCAGCTCTCTGGCCTTACAGAGTTTTTTGGGAATACGCTGCTCCCGGGATCGTAAATTGCTCCTTCTCCCCATTCCCCAAGCATTTGCTTGTTGCTGTAACACAATTATGAAACCACCGAGCACTGGGCTGCTGTGGGAGCATGGAAGACCCACGGGGCTGGGTTTTTTCCATGTCCAAATGGGTCATCCCTCTCTCCCACCTCAGCACTGGGATCTCCTGGCATGGGGACTGGCTCTCCCCGCTTGCCCCCAGCCAACCAGGCAGAGCAACATCCCTCCCCACACTGAATGAGATAAAAATAAGGGGTTTNTTACAGAGTTTTTTGGGAATACGCTGCTCCCGGGATCGTAAATTGCTCCTTCTCCCCATTCCCCAAGCATTTGCTTGTTGCTGTAACACAATTATGAAACCACCGAGCACTGGGCTGCTGTGGGAGCATGGAAGACCCACGGGGCTGGGTTTTTTCCATGTCCAAATGGGTCATCCCTCTCTCCCACCTCAGCACTGGGATCTCCTGGCATGGGGACTGGCTCTCCCCGCTTGCCCCAGCCAACCAGGCAGAGCAACATCCCTCCCCACACTGAATGTGATAAAAATAAGGGGGTTTTTCCTCCTTTTTTTTTTTCTTTTTTTCCTGGCAGCACTTGCAAAAACACTTCCAGAACCCCTGTGGAAGAGCAGCTGCAGCAGCCCACCGGAGCTGAGAGGGAAAGGAGCTCATTCCCACGGGACACTCCGACCACCAACGCCGCGGCTGATGCAAGCTTGGGCAAGAGCTGCCCTGACGTCACCCGTGTCCTCTGCAGTGGGACAGTGGCCAGATGGGCCAGGACAGGCAGGGAAGGCTGAAGGCACGGCTGGAGCACAGCCTGAGCCGTGAGTTGCTGCTCCAGGTTTGCACCAGGGAGCAGGAACGGTGTCCAGCGTAGCTGGGATCATCCCGGAGATTCTGGATCCGTCCCCTGCCTCCTCTTCCTCCCTCAAACCCTCCACAAAACTCCACAAAACTCCAGCCTGGCTGCAGAGCACCAGCAGGTCTTAAACATCCAAGTTTTAATTAAAAGTTACATTGAAATCCCTTGTTTTACAAGGGGATTTTCCCCCACTCCTAACGCTGTTCTTCCTTTCTCCCCCTCCCATGCAATTTTTCTCTTTTCCTCCCCTCAGCACGAAGATGAAATCAAGCAGAAAATAACAGCCAGACCCAAATTCCTGAGGTGGGAATAGAGAGCTGATGCCTCCTCCGGCACTGTGAGGGGGAACAGCAAGTCCTGAAGGATTTGGTGCCCTTTTCTGGAATGCAGCAAGAGGAAATTTGCAGGGGAGAGCCTGAGCAGGAGATACTCCAGAGCCTGCTTGAAATGCTTCCCAAGCCATCCCCAGGGCTGGTATGCTGGGAATGTGGCTGGCTGGAAGGGATGCACCAGGCTCCAGCCAGAAAAGGGAAGGGAGAACTTGTGTGCAAACATTTCCCCTTGCAGGAGAGCCTCCTGCTGGGAACAATCCAAGGGGAGAGGGTCTGGCAGGGAATAAACACAGAGAAACCAGGCCTGGAGTCAAGGCTGAGCTTATCAGGGCTGGGACTGGGAAGAGAGGGGACCTGGAGCTGCTGCAAGGGGCAGGGAAAAGGGAAAAATCAGTGGGAAGGAAGGAAGGAAGGAAGGAAGGAAGGAAGGAAGGAAGGAAGGAAGGAAGGAAGACCCCAAACGTGGAAAGACCCCAAACACACAGTGCCTCCCTCTAGAGACCCCACAGATGCTTCGTGGGCTCTTACAGAGTTGTTTTCCTCCCTGGCTGGAAGGAAAATTCCTCCCTGCCTTCACAGAGCCAAAAAAAAACCCCAAAAAACCCTCCACAACAGCATCACCAGCACAGAAAGAGCTCAAGTGGCAAAGTTTTCACCAATTTTGGCGAGCCTTGGATGTGATCCTGTTGAAAAATAATATAAAATCAGACCACTGTGGCATCCCAAAACTCCCCCCTGCTCGGGGAGCACTGCACCAAGTAGAAAAAAACCAAGTGTAAGTCACAGATATGTTTTGAAACACCTGCCTGCAGATCCAAATAAATTTGATATTAATTATGGCAGCCCTGACAGCTCTCACTGACATATCCACGAGCTTGGAAATCGCAGGGATGCTCTCCCTTCCTTTATTTATGTAAGGAGAGGTGAAACTCTGTCCCCTCTGCATCCCTGAGCCCTGAGGCCTCAAAAGGCAGCAAGAACCTGCTCACAAATGAGGGATAATGGAAAGGGATAATAGAAAGGGATAACAATAATTATAATAATAAGAGAGGGGTAATAATAAATGTCCTCTCCTGACAGCAGCATCCTGGATCTGTCTGTCCCTCCTGGATCTGTCTGTCCCTCCTGGATGTAGGGATCCACACATACTTTAAAGAACTTAATCCAGGCTCCCTCACGGCTGGATTTGGGATGGGGAGCCCTGTGTTGGAGCTGGGGATGGACCCAAAATGTTTCTGAATGCAGAGAGAAATGTTTCTGAATGCAGCAAACCCTCAAATTCAGGCTGTGTGAGGATAAAAGGGATAACGGGAGCAGCGTGGGGAGGAAAACAAAGGGCGGAAGGGGCAAGATTTGTTTAGAAATCACCGAGACAATAGTCTGCAAACTGCTCTGAAAGCGCTTTAAATTTAGCCTGGGGGTAAATATAGCCCAGGGAAAGACCCAACCCCATGTGTTCACCCAAAAAAAAACCCCAGTGGGTGACCAGAGCTCGTCCTGTGTCGGGAATCAGAGAGCAGAAACCTCCACAGAATCCAGTGGGTTTAACCTGCGACCCTGGGTGGAGCTTGGATTGATGAATTAAGAAGCATACACAGACAATAGGTAAAGAGTTACAGATTTGTAGCTTTGTAAAGTAAAGGGTGTTTTAAGTAAGTAAGAAATCACATTGAGTGAGATGGCTAAGAGTTTAAAAAACAGAAATAGAAGTGCGATTTTGTAGAGTAAGTTAAAAGTTAGTAAAAAACATGCAAAATCGTGTAAGTTAAGACATTGGCTAAAAATTGCTGCAGTGCAGGAGAATAAGGTTAAGATGATAGGTCAGTAAGTTAAAACAATACATGTGTCAGTTTTCTGTTAGCCCAGAAAGTTCTATCTGTGGTGGAAGAAAGGCACCTGGAGACTTTTTTCTGTCTTTTCCATCTGTAATGGATGCTCCGTTGTTAATGAAGTTTCACAGCCTAACGAGACTGATGTGCTTATCTGAACAATAAAACTGAGAGAGAGAAGAAAATTACTTCTCGCCACTGCTTCANACTGAGAGAGAGAAGAAAATTCCTTCTCTCCACTGCTTAATGCAACACCCCCACAGACACAAAACCAACATTTTTGGTGCCTCCCGTGCAAGGATGACCCAAACAAAAAACCAACAGTCCCTGCAGCTACTCAAAGGCATCCACGCCTGCTTTGGTTTTCAGGGTCTTGGATTGGTGCTCCTGGGTCTCCTCTTAGAGAATCATGGAATATCCTGAGCTAGGAGGGACCCACAAGGATCATTCCTTGCCCTGCACAGACATCCCAGCAAACCCCACCCTGGGCATCCCTGTCCTGGAATTCCTGGAGCTCTGGCAGTGCCTCGGGGCCGTGCCCATTCCCTGGGGAGCCTGGGCAGTGCCCAGCACCCTCTGGGGGGAGAACCTTTCCCTGAAATCCAACCTAAACATCTCCTGGAACAGCAGCTCTGGGGCTGGTGACAGTGTCACACATCTATTGAAAAAAACACTGTCTTAAAACTTGCTAAAAACGAAACCCACAGGTCATTTTTTCCTGCAGCGCTTGAGGACACACAGCGTTCAGCATCCCAGCTGCGGCATGGAAAAGGTTAAAAATAGCTTCTGCAAACCACAACTCATCCCAGAAATCCAACCGAGACCTCCTGGCACAGGCAGAGCCCCCACGTCCTTCCCAGCGCTGCCAGCTCCGCCCAGCACTCCAAGCTCATCCCAGTGGAATTCCGGGAGGGACACACCTCTGTCGCGACACTGAGCTATCAATCAAAGACATACCGCGGGCACCCGGCCACGCTGGGCAGGGCTGGCAGGGAAAAGCAATCCCGGGAAAAATACCAAACCCACGTCCCAGGGCGAAGGAAGGCAATAAAAACCACGGGAACACCCAAAAAGGCACAGCCCCAGGGTGGGAAGCAGGATCTGCTGCTGGGTGAGGCAAGCTCCTCTCCAAGGAGCCCAGAGTAGGTGGGAGAGGATCCCCTCCAGGAGCCTCAGTGCTGGAAAATCCCAGACTGCCAAGAATTTGGGTTGATATGATAATTTTGGCTGGTAAGATTTGGGCTGGAGATGGAGCCAGGTCCTTCCAGGTGCAACCAAGGACCTGCCACCAGCAAAGGCAGCAATCCCTGCCCATCCCACACTTCCCAGCCCTCCCTTGGAGCTGCAGGGTCCATCCCAACACGGCACACCTGCATCCATGGAAGCACAAGGAACAGGAGCCACCGTGACACAAGACTGCTCAACTCTGCCATAACTACCACCCTGCACCCTTGTTTTCCCTGGAAAATCCATTAAAAAAGGCCTCTCAGGGCTGTGGGGCAAGCTCAGGGGAAATCTCCCACCTTAACCTTGGCCACAGTTTGGAAATTGGGAAGAAGAAGCTTCCAATCAATCAATCAATCAATCAATCACTCATCATCCTCTCTCCACACCGGAGCCAAGATCGACTCCAGGCACTTGCTGCTTATGGCTTTTAATTTGCTTTTTCCTCCTCCAAAGTCGAGTTCCTCTGGCTCTCCTACAAACACAGAAGTGTTTTTGGAGGTTTCTTTTAAAAACAGTCGGCTTTGCTTGGATATGAGCAAATTTAAACTTTTTCTAGGCAGGAATTCATGTCCCAGAGCCACAGCGCTCCCCACAACGCTCGTCCCACATGATGAATTTACTGAAAATGTTGCTTTTATCAGTCACAAAACCTCAAGTAACTCAATTCCATAGAGGCAGATGCAGAAAAGACCCTTCCAAACCCTGAGGACATCCCATTCCTGAGGGATCTGCTCAGGGAGTGCCAGATGACACCAACACCCTGCAGTGTGCACTGGCCCTCAAAAGAAGCTGAAAAAAGGCCTGGAGTGGCCAAAACTGCCAAATTTTAGCAAACAACCTGATTCAGGAACTTGATTTCACCCTGTGGATTCTTCACCTTCAAGATCTCCCTCATGGCCATGACACAACACAGTGTTGGCCCTTACTCAACACTCCCCCCCCCAAATGGAAGATGATCCCACCACCTCGAGAATTCCCTTTTTTTCCAGGCTTGTACTGACAGGTGAGAAAAGCCAACATCCTCAAAACTGGCAACAGCAGCACAGCCTCACCCAGGCTCCTCTGCAGCCTCCTGCAAAGCTGGGATGGCTTTGGAAGCTGCTGGCGGCAAGGAACAGACTGATGACCTTGCAGCTCATCTCCTGGTGATCCAGGCCTCTTCCACGAGCCTTGGTGGCCCGGGGAAGCCTTGGTGGCTTGTGGAAGCCTCGGTGGCTCATGGAAGCCTCTTCCCTATGAGTGCTGGTGGGGATGGGTGGGGGAGAGCTGGCTGCTGTTGCTTTTTTCCCCCCCATCTCAGAAGCCTGGCCCAAGCATTCTCCACGCCTGATGCCAGCCGTGCTGTGCGTCCTGGCGATTCCTGACCCTGTTGCCTCTCTCTTATCTCCTCCTCCTCCTCCTCCTCCTCCTCTTCCCTTCACGGCTTGTGTTTGCCAAGCCAAGATAAACCACCCCTTAAGACAACACCAAACACCAGCTCTTTGTACCAGAGAGAACGGCCTGGTGCGAACTCGCACGTCCGTCCCAGCGCCAGCCTCCCGGGAGCTGCCAGGAGCACAGCACGTGGAGCTCCAGTCCCTTTTCCCACAGAACAACGGGGGGCTTGTGGAAGCGTGGGCACCTCCCACCCCTCCTGCGGTGCCCTCACGTCCCAGGGGTTCGCTCCGGAGGCCATTCCCCGGAGGCCGCGTGATGAGGGAACGACCGGCACCCGGCACGGCGGAGCCAGGCCCCGCGCCGTGCCCTCCTCTCCCTGCCAAACCCCGCGGAAAAATCCTGCCCTCGAGCTCCAGCTTGGCTCAGCTCCTGCTGCCAGGCAAGGGCCAGCCGAGCGTGGCCAGTGTGAAGGAGAAGGGAGGGCAGTGAAGGCAATTTCGGTGTGCTGCCGGTGCCTGGTGCCCGTCATGGCCTCCTTGTTGGGGATGCCATCCTTCACAGGCAAAGTGCCATCCATCACGTGTTGCCTTTTCCTGGTCTTGAAATTCAAACCAAAACACAGTTTATAGGGAAAAGGGGTTTTTACTTCGGGGTTTATTTCAGGATACTTGGGTGCAGCATTTAGTCCAGGTGGAATGCCCTGAAAAAGCACACACTTCCCCCACACACTGAAATGCACACAATTATAGGCCTTGCTAAATTAACGTATTTATAAAATATTCCCCAATGAGAAGCTGGAGTGAAGCCCTCGTTGTGAGGAACCTTCCCCCTGGCTGGGCCTGGCTGAGGTTCCCAAATGTGTTCTGGAGAGGCCCTTGGTGTCTGGGGCTCCCAGGATGTTTGCTCTCCTGGTTTAACGGTGCCGTGGGGCTGAGCTGAGTTCTCAGCCTTGGGGAGGTACAAGTGTGGGGCTAAAAGCACTGAGAATACATCAAACTGTATAAAAGGGTGTGTGAGAGGGGTATGAAAGAAAAGGCAACAAATCATCCTGGCATCAGATGGGAAGGATTCCTTTCATAGCTGCGACTCTGGAGCACGAGTCCCGCTGGATATCCATCACCAGCTACTCAGAGACTCAAATATAGATTAGTCCTTAGGGTGGGAAAAGGGAGTTTTCCCTGCAGGACTCCATGCTGCTGCCCAAGCACTGATTCCATGGTGAAGGAGTATCCTGCCTATGCAGGCACCACCCTTAAGCACCCACAGCAACCCCAAAGCCCACCCCAAACCCCTGAAAAGGTTGCTGGTGTGGCAGAGGCTTAAAAAACCTGCAAGTGCAGGAAGGTGCTGAAGGTGCTGCACGGGGCAGGAACCCTTGTGAGGTTTAGAGGGCCACAGGAAAGGTTTTCCCAGGAAAGGTTTTCCCAGGACAACAGCCCAGGTCCTCCTGCTCCTCAGCAACGCTTCCTGGCAACAAAACCACCGCACACACGCCAGCCCTAGCAACATAGAGAAGTAAATAAAGCTGGACTTGCTTCCATGGTTTCAGGACTACCACCTGCTCTGGCATCCCCAAAAAGAGCAAGGCAGGGCAAGGATGTCTCCAGTGGGACAGACCTCGGTGCAAGGGATGCTGCTGGAATGCTGGGATGGAGAGTGAGGCACTCCCCTGATGCCAGGATGATTTTTTGCCTTTTCTTTTACACCCCTCTCACACACTCTTTTATACAGTTTGATGTATTCTCAGTGCTTTTAGCCCCACACTTGTACCTCCCCAAGGCTGAGAACTCAGCTCAGCCCCACGGCACCGTTAAACCAGGAGAGCAAACATCCTGGGAGCCCCAGACACCAAGGGCCTCTCCAGAACACATTTGGGAACCTCAGCCAGGCCCAGCCAGGGGGAAGGTTCCTCACAACGAGGGCTTCACTCCAGCCTCTCCCTGGGGGATCTTTGATAGATGTGCTAATCAGCAAGGCCCATAATTGTGTGCATTTCAGGGCATTCCACCTGGACCAAGTGCTGCACCCAAAGATCCTGAAATAAATCCTGAGGTACAAACCCCTTTTCCCCATCAACCGTGGTTTGGTTTTAATTTTAAGGCCAGGGAAAGGCAACACCCCAAGAAGAGATTCCTCCATTCCTCAGAGCCAACCGAAAACCCAGAGGTGGTGTCTGGCCAAACCTCTCTTGGTGAGGCAGTGAGATCAAAGGAAACCTCAGCAGGGACCATTCAGGACCTCTTGCCCAGGGGAGGGCTTGGTTCTCCGAACCCACAGACATTTTTGCCTCCACAAAGTCCAACAGCAAGGAACTCCAGGGATGGGCTGGAAGACAATGGGAAACTCGTCTCCCTCAGGAGCAGGCTGATGTCCACCAGCCCTTCTTTCAGAAGAGGCAGGGTTCAGTCCTGGTCCACCCTGCTCCTGCTGAATGCTCAGTGTTCTTCCAAGGGAAAAAACACTTCCTGCTCCAGGCAGGGCACTCCCAAAGGTGTCCTGGCTTTTTAACAGGGAGCTGTGGATGGATGCTCCTCTGGCAGAGCAAGGAGTTTGACCTAGAGGAGTCCCAGGGGTCCAACAAAACCATGAAAACCCAAAATCCCATCTTCTGAACTCCCAGAGGAGTTCAATGTAAAAGCCATCAACTCAAGCTTTAAAACCCTTGGATGGAGCACGAGTCCAGGAGAGAACCATCTCCCTCCAAGCCCTCACAGCCCCTCCAAAGTCCTTCACAAGCCCAAGAGCTTGGCCAGCAGCCAAAGCAAGACTGTTCCTGAAGGATGTTTAGGGCCAAAAGCATGGACCAAACACCCCTCAAAGCAGGGAAACTCAGATTTGAGCTGGATCAGGCTCATATTGGCAATCAATTGTGGAGGAGAAATGAATCCCACATTTCCAGAGCCACAATAAGACCACTTTTAAAGAAAAAGTGGTCTTGATCCTGCCAGAATCACCAGGAAAATGCATACAGACACCATGGTCACCCAGGAGATCTCAGGCCAACACCCACAAAGAGCAGAGTAAGGGAAACCATGGAAGCCAAAAGGAGGGGAAACAGCTTCCCACCTCTGTGGGTGCTGCAAGAACCATCTCATAATCACCCAAGGGGGCCCACTCAACCCCTCCTCCCCACCTCAAACCAACCAGATCCATGGAAGCTTGAAGGCCAAAAGCACTGAACTGAGAAAATCCTGGAGCCACTCACTATCTTCCCACTCTCCAGCCGCAGTCCCAGCAGCTTCTCCTTCCTCGGATAATTTGGATGCTAATTTGGATGCTAATTTGGATGCTAATTTGGCCTTCAAGAGCTGTCAAAGTCCCTGAACCGCTGAGCTTCCCCCAAGAGGAGCTGATGGCAGAGCTTTAACTGCATGGACACTTCAGAGCCCTGTCCCCATCACCCTTCAGTGAGTCTGCCCACGTGTCCTCCTTGCTCCTGCCTGGAAAACCAGTCCCACCAGCGTGACCAGAGAAGGGCAGGCACAAAAAAGCCACTCCTGCTGCAGGCTGGACAGGCTGCCACCACAGCTGGTGCAGAGGGGACAAGGCAAAGCTCCAGAGATGAGCTGCAGACCACTAGAGATGAGGAGGATCCAAGCAGAACATGGCACAGGCAACTCCACGCAGCTCTCCCGGCCCAAGCACTCCACCAAGATGGATTTGTCTCCAGGTATCCTCAGCCAGGAGGCCCATTTTTGGGAAAAAACAAGGGGTTTTGATCCCAGCTTGCTGCCTGAGGACGGAGAGCAGCCAGATTCCCTCACAGATGGATGGAACATCTCTGGATTCCAGGGACTCGTTCAAGCTGGGACAAAACCACTCCCTTGGTTTGATGTTCTTGCACACCTTCCTGATCAAGTCCAGCACTGATCTGCTGCTGGATTACAGGACACCTTCAGCCACGCTGAAAATGCTGACAGGAGCCAAAAACCTCCTCTCCTCTCTTTGAGCAGAAACAAATAAGAATCAGCACATCACAAAGAATTCCCTCAGAACAGCAGGGTTGGTTTTTTTTTTAAGCTCCTCTTTGGTAAACATTCCCAAACCAGATTGCCTGGGACACCTGGGTTTAAGCAGCTTAACCCTTTGCTGGAGTCAATGGGCTTTCACAGGAAGGCAGGATGGGGGTTGGTCACATCACAGGGTGCTCCATGTTTGACCCAATCCCAGGGATTTCCACGGTAGAAGAGGGCAAGTTTGTTTGGAGCAGATACCCGCAGAGCAAAGTCCCAGGTGATGATGCAAGCAGGAGGTGGATGTGAGGGCAGATCAGAGAATCATGGAAAGGTTTGGGTTGGAAGGGACCTCAAAGCTCATCCCAATCCATCCCCTGCCATGGGCAGGGACACCTTCCACTATCCCAGGCTGCTCCAAGCCCTGTCCAACCTGGCCTGGAACACTTCCAGGGACCCAGGGGCAGCCACAGCTGCTCTGGGCACCCTTTGCCAGGGCCTGCCCATCCTCAGAGAGAACAATTTCTTCTTGATATTTGATCTTAACCACCCCAAACAGAGCCTGGATGAGGACTTGGGGTTTGATGCCACCTGCAAATCCAGCCAGCTGCAGACCCATCCCAGAAACTGTTCCTGCTCTGATCCAGAGCTTTGAACACCTCACTCATTACATGGACACAAAAGACCACGAGGCTCATTCAGGTGGTTTTCAGCAGCACAAGTCCTCGCCTTGATTTAGCTTAGAGCTTTTCCAGGGGTGGGAATGAGCTTTCCAGGTGCAGACACCTACCCCTGCCAGCCAGGAGGGTGCCTGAGACGCACCAAAACCCGGCTGCTGTTTATGCAACACAACAGCAAACACCACGCCCGCTCGTTTTAATTAATAACCCCCAAATTAAAGCCCAGTCAGACTGCACAGAGACTCCGTGCAGCCTGCAAATTGACTCAACCTGGGGGGTGAGGGAGGTCAGATGGCATCCAAGCAGTGGCTCCAAGCGTTTTCCACAGCATCAGGAGTGCCGGGAAGGGGGGAAAAAAAAACCCCAAAGCAACACCACCCACCCCCATCTGTCGCAGCTTCAGGGTTTTGTTGTTTCAGTCTCACCAGGTTAAGAGCTGCTCAGTCCCATCACCGTGGGTCAGGTGGCTGATAAGGAACCAATTTCATCACTTTTAAGCCCCAAACTTTGATGGGAAGGCTGTGCCTGCAAACAGAGCCAGGCCACTTTGAGCTGCAGCTTGCGGGGTCCGTGTCGGGATTAACGCCAGAGCCAAAGTCCTCTCTCTGCAGCCTCCACCGTGTCTGGTGGCAAAGCTGCTTCTCTGGGCCAGGACAAAACCCTCTGCAAAAACATTTAGCCATTCTGGCAGAAAATGCCCCTTATTTGGGCAATTTATGCAAATTTGGCATAACATCTCTGCTCCGTCTCGTTGGACGAAGCAGGGCTGAATCTCAAACACGTTTTTGGCAGCATTAGTCAGCAGGGAAAGAATTGAAATGACACCTGGAAGTCATCCTAAAGCCACGGCAGGCTGCTCCCTGCTCAAGGCACAGCTTTATTGGTCAAGTGGAGTCGTTTCTACAACTCTGCTTTGCACTTGTAAGCACCAAACGCCTTCCCACGTGGCCACCAGACACAGAGCACCCCCTAAAAAAAGGCAGATCCACCTAAAAAAAGTCACCACAGAGGGAACATTTCCAAAAGGACAAGTTATTCCCTCTCTGCTGGCTCCAAGAAGTGAGCCCTGGAAGGAGACTGACCTGCCCTGGCTCCTCATGCCCGAGAGGAGCCCCAGAGCCACGTGCTCCTCTCATTCCCACTGAGATTTCAGGGAATCCCAGAATGGTTTGGGTTGGGAGAGACCTTAAAGCCACATCCACAGGCAAAGCTTCCACTAGACCAGGCTGAGCCAAAATTTTGGATTTTGGCAGCTTGAGTTAGGGGTGAGGCTTTATTAGCTGTGATTTTTTTCTTCTCCCCCACCTTGTTAGGATCAAGCTCTTCCCTACCTCAGTCACATCCAGCAGGTGTTGGTGCTGGTGATGGGACAGCTCTGCCAGGAGCTGCAGCACTGAGGAAAAGATCTGCACCCTCCAGGGGATGGGAGATGTTCTACGAGGGCCTGGAGGGATGGGACAAAGGGGAGTGGGTTTAAACTGGAAGAGATGAGGTTTAGATGGGATATTGGGAAGGAATTCTGTCCCAGGAGGGTGGGCAGGCCCTGGCACAGGGTGTCCAGAGAAGCTGTGGCTGCCCCAAAGCCAGGCTGGACACTGGGGCTTGGAGCAGCCTGGGACAGTGGGAGGTATCCCTGAGCTGTGAGATGAACTTGAAGGTTCCTTCCAACCAAAAACCACTCCCTGATTCCAAGCAAGAACTTTCCAGGAGCTGAGGACACTTCTCCAGCACAAGCAGCTGATGGCCACATGCAGCCTGCAGGACTCTGCAGGGTCAGCCTGGAATTAGCCACGCTCTCGACGAGTTTAAAAAAACCCTAAATATCAAAGCAACGCAGATGGACCTTTCTTCTTCTTATTTTTTTTTTTTTTGTTTTTAATTAAAACTTGCTTGAAGTGCCACATAAAAGAAGTGAAATCCCAGGCACGGCTGACGCATCGGGAGAGATTTATATTTAGAAGAGCGACTTAAAGTACTCCATCAACAGGGGGAAGAAAAAATGGGAACTTTTTCTTCCCTCCAGAAGGAGGGAAGAGAACTAAAAGGCAGACAGACACCACCACCCATTATTCCTTAGGGCAACATCTACTGGGAGGCATTTTAGCCTCCCAACAATGCACTTTTACAGGGAATCCAGCTTTTTTTTTTCGCCGTGCATGATCCCAGTAAACAACATTTACAGCCAGGACACATGATGTGCATCACAAGACAACTGGCAGCAGCATTATTTTTAAATACCATCAGCTCTGCTTTTAACAGGACCACGGGAAATGTGTTATTGCTTGAGCATAAAACAAATATACTGAGGTGATAAAAAAAAAAGAAGGGGGGAAAGAAAAAAAAAAAAAAAAGCCATTCCCAAGCTTTGCAGAGTGAAGATTTAAAGAGAGATAAAGCAGAGCACCACCAGAAAAATATAATCCTTTGAAATCTGCCATTCCTCCTGCTGCATTATTCATTTGGGAGCTCTCAGTCCAGGAGGCAGAGCCCTGCTCAGCCGGATATCCGATCGTTCCCTGGGCCTCATCCCAAATTTCTCCAGCATTACTCACATTTCTTTCGTGCAGGAAGGGGGATGAGGATTTTCTGGTGAAAGACAAGAGGCAGGCAGAGGTGTCTGCAGCACTGTGGAGTGTGGGATTTCCACGGAGAGGCTCAAACCTCTGCTTCCAAACAAGTCCCATCCCCAGAAGGAGGAAGAAATTGGGGAAATGCTCCGACCTGGCACTGCTTTGGAGCTGGGAGCTCTCCAGGCAGGAGAAAGGGAATGCTCATCCCAAAGGAAAATGCTCTGCATCCCAGTAGTGCCTCACCCCACCCTGCCAGCATTCCCACTGGGAATTACCTTCTCTCCCACTTCCAGCAGCTCAGTTGCCTCGAAGCAGCCCCAAACCAGGAATCACCTGCTCCTTCCCAAGCAAAGCACCTCCCCTTCCCTCTCCAGGGCAGGGGAGCACCCAGTGCAGCACCACCACTTCCAAGGGTGGCAATCCCTTAAAAATTACATCCAACAGCAAATATTCCCATCCCATTTATCCAGCCTGACCCCAGGGCAGTCTGGACACACTGATTTATCTTCCCACCCCCAACAAAAGCCCTTTTGGAGTGATTTCAGAGCCCATTTTCGGAGACAGGCTGCAGAGACCACGGTTCAGCCTTCAAACACTGACATTCTGTGCCTCAGTTTCCCTGCACCATCTTCCACCAGTACTGATGCCAGGATGATTTTTTGCTTTTATTTTTTTTAACACCCCTCTCACACACTCTTTTATACAGTTTGATGTATTCTCAGTGCTTTTAGCCCCACACTTGTACCTCCCCAAGGCTGAGAACTCAGCTCAGCCCCACGGCACCGTTAAACCAGGAGAGCAAACATCCTGGGAGCCCCAGACACCAAGGGCCTCTCCAGAACACATTTGGGAACCTCAGCCAGGCCCAGCCAGGGGGAAGGTTCCTCACAACGAGGGCTTCACTCCAGCCTCTCACTGGGGGAGCTTTGATAGCTCTGCTAATTAGCAATGCCTATAATTGTGTGCATTTTTGGGGCATTCCACTGCTGCACCCAAGGATCCTGCAATAAATCCCAAGGTAAAAAGCCCTTTTCCCCATAAACTGTGTTTTGCCTTTAATTTTTAAGACCAGGGAAAGGCAGCAGCATCCAAACCCTTCAGGACACACGTTCCTCCCTTTTTTGCCTATGGGATGCACCTCCACCTGCCTGCACTCAAGTTTCCCATCCCAGCCAGGAAAACCAACCTCCCTGGGGATGTCTGTAAGGCCAGGCTTTAAAACAGAGCCCAACACAAGGAACTAAAGCCAGGCTGGAATGGCCACAACGCAGACAAGGGGTTAAACACTCACCCATCCCAAATCCCTGCTCCAGGGCCCTGCATTCCTCTGCTCAGACAGCGTGCAGGGCTTTTTCCTGCTCGCCCTTTCCATGCCCAGCCCTGTCCTGCACCCTGGGTTTGGGGGATGTTTGAAGGGCTCCCATTAATGGGCAGAGCCATGGGAGAGGCACCTGCTGCTCTGAGCAGTCCCACCTGGAGGAGCCTCGGGGATGTCCCATGTGGGTCCCACGGGTGTCCCATGCAAGGTGAACGATCATGGAATGCTTTGGGTTGGAAACACCTCCAAGCCAATCCCATTCCCACTGATGCCAGGATGATTTTTTTGCTTTTCCTTTTATACTCCTCTCACACACTCTTCACTTCAGCCTCTCATTGGGAGATCTTTGATAGATGTGCTAATTAGCAAGGCCTATAATTGTGTGCAGTTCAGGGCATTCCACCTGGACCAAGTGCTGCACCCAAGGATCCTGAAATAAACCCCGAGGTAAAAACCCCTTTTCCCCATAAACTGTGTTTTAGTTTTCATTTTCAGACCAGGGAAAGGCAACACCATCCCAGGTTGTTTCAAGCTCCATCCAACCTCCCCCCTTAGACACTTCCAGGGATCCAGGGGCAGCCACAGCTTCTCTGGGCACCCTGTGCCACCCTCCCAGGGAACAATTCCTTCCCAATATCCCATCCATCCCTGCCCTCTAAACCTGTGTTTAAATCAACTCCCCCTCATCCTGTCCCTCCGTGCCCTTGTCAAACATCTCCCAGTGCAGGTCCAGCAGCAGGGATGCTCTGGAGGGCACAGAGGGGATTTGGATGAGTCCCTGTGTCCTCCCTGTCACCAGGGTGGAGCTGCGACCTCAATTCCAGGGATCTCTGCAGGAGCCCAGATGGACCGTCTGGCTAATTGAGTTAATTAAAGCGTTTTGCAGCAGCGATTAACTTCCAGGCAGCTCTCCCTGGGGAGCAGGCTGGGGGGAAAGACAGGAAAAATTCCTTGGAAGCACTGACAGCACCGAGCTGTCCCTCTGCAACCACTTGCAGTGGAAAAAACAACCCCAGATCCCCAAAAACTTTCCCTGCTTTCCAGGCTGAGCGGGATGTGAAGAGCCAGGCAGAGGAGGAGTGCCACCACACTGGTGTCCCAATCCCTTCCCATCCCTTCCCATCCCCTTGGAATGATGGAGCTGCTCAAGGCCAGCAGCTCTGTTTTGCTATCCCCCCAGGGACAACAAATCCTTTGTCCACAGCCCAGAAAACCAAGGAAAACCTTTCCAAAAGACCCCAGGAAAACCTTGTTCCGTGGTCTCACTCCCCGACAGGGCTGGCAGCTGGAAGGGAGATGCTTCCTGGGAAGCTGGTATCAAAAAAAAGGACACAAAACAGCCCCCAAACAACCCACCCCAATGCTGGGGATGCCAGGTTTTCCTCCCTTTTCCCAAAAAAAACCCACTCATCCCACCTGAGCAGTCGTGGAATGCATCCCTACAGTGCTCCAAGAAACCTGGAGCCAACAGCATCCAGAGGGAAGGAGGAGCTGGAGCTCAGGAGGACAAGCTGGGGGATGCATTCCTCCCTTCTCCTCCTCTTTTTTTGTGGGATGCACTCCCTTCTCCTCCTCTTTCTTCCTGGGATGAATCCCTCAGCTCCTCCTCTCTTTTTGGGGGATGCACTTGGGCATCTCCTCTTTCTTTCCCTGGGATGCACCCCCATCTCCTCCTCCTTTTTTGTGGGATTTACTCACATCTCCTCCTTTTGAGGGACACCCCCATCTCCTCATCCTTTTTTATTTCCATGGGATACACTCACACAGCTCTTTTTTTCCAGGAGCCACCCACGTATCCCCTTCTCCTTTTGTGGGATGCACTCACACATCTCTTTTTCCCCAGGATCTCCCCACACATCTGCTCCTCCTGCTGCTTTTTATTTTTTTTTCCCTGGGATTCACTCATGCATCTCCTCCTCCCTTTTTGCAGGATGCACTCACCACCTCCTCCTTTTTTCTGGGATGCACCCCTACCTCCTCCTCCTTTTTTCTGCAGGATACACTCACACATCTCCTGCTGTTGTGGGATGAACCCATGGATCTCCTCTTCTTTTTTCAGGATGCACTCAAGCATCTCTCCTTTTCCCTACCCCCAAACCTTATCCAGTTGCTCCCAGGCCCATTGGGAACTATTCCTTATGGATCCCAACAGCTCAGAGGTGCAGCCACACACTCCCAGAAAATCCCACTGAGGATGTTTTGGGCCAAATAAGCTTGGAGGGGATTTGGGGGAGAGAACAAGGTGATTCCCAAGGCTGGCTTTCCATGCAGGCTTCCCCACCCTGGGAGCCCTAATCTGATGGCAGCTTTTCTATGGAGCAAGCCAGGATGGGGAGGGAGAGAGGCTGGAGAGGAGGGTGGGGGGGAAAGAAAGCAAGGAAATGCCTCGGAGGTGAGGAGGTTTTTTCTGGCCGGAGCTGCCTTGTTTTTGTTCCCCTGCCTCCAGAGCGCTGCCATTTTCCGGAAGCCGGAGCGCTCACGGAAAAAATGGGAAGTTTCTCTTTGTTTAATTTTAGCCATGGCAGCCTCGGCGGTGAGGGGAACCAGCAGCTCCCCCTGGCCTCTCTGGGAACGGATGCGAGCCAAGAGGAGGGAGCAGCAGCAGGGAATGAAGGATTTCACATCTCCCACAGCCACACGAGCCAGGCTCTTTGTCCCAGAGACTTGGGAGACTCTGAATGAACTCCCTGGGAAGCCACTGCATCCGCTACTCCAACCCCTGCTTTTTTTTTTTTGGCTCCCTCTGATGCCTTAAATGGCTCCCTAGGAACAGAGAGCAGGCAGGAATAAAGGAATCAAGGAGGGATTGGTTGGAAAGGCCTTCAGAGGTACACTCTGGGCTCCAGAGGCTCCTGCCTCAGTGCATCCCAACATGGACAAGGACAGCTCCTGAGTTCTTCCCACTTGGATCTCAGCATCAATTCCCCAAGCAGAAGCCAGGCAAGGATGGAATTTGCCCAAGCTTGCCCCCCTGTCCCCAAGATTGTGGTTTGCAGTTGTTGGGCCTAGGAGGGTCTGGGTGTCCTTGGAGAGCTGGAGAGGCTTTGTTGTGTGTGTGTGAGCATGAGAGAACAGCACTGAAGGAGCTCCAGGGAACTGCAGAGTTACATTAGCAGTACAAGATTTGAAAAACATAGAAGTTAAATCCTAAGGCATCAGCTCTCCCCACCCTTTACCTGTGGAGCTGTTCTTAGATGGATAACTCAAGCATCTTCCCCCTCCAGGATGCTGTGCCCAGCCCCGAACACACCAAGAAATCCAACCAAACCTGCTCCTTGGGCTCATCCCACATTCACATTTTAGGGTGGAAAAGCCCTTTTAGGATCCCCACTTCCAGCACCTCCTGCCCTGCTCCTCTGTGCTGACCCAGCCAGCACTGCTGGCACCATTGTTCCATTCCCAAAAAGACTTTTTTTCCCCCGTTCCTAAGGAAACAACGAGGCCACACACACAGCACAGACCTTTTTCCCCCAAAAAACGACCTGGAACATTTTCTAGGGATGAGCTGAAGAGCTTTACCCCAGCAGAACAGCGGGAGAAGGGCAGCAGCTGCATTCACCCCCGGAGAGAGGGAAGCACAGAGCTCCTGCAGCTCAGGAGGAGCAGGGCAGCCTCACGACCCCCAGGCCCCAGCCAGGAGGCTTTGCTGGGACAAACTTTGCTGGAGTCAGCTGGAAAACATCTGGTTTGGCTCTGTGGCAGCGATTTCCCTCTTGGAAATGAGGGGATGGTCCCCAGGGCGAGGCTCCCGTGGGGCAGGAGAGGAAGCGACTCCAGAGAATGCAGAGAACAGTGAGAAGGGAAGGCTTCCACAAAGTTATTATTATTATTTATTATTGCTTTTCCCATCATTTAACGGGACTGCAGCCCAGATGTGCATCACCATCCCTCCAGTTTACACAAAAGCACCCAGATGATGCAAAATCACCCAATCCCAGCATGGTTTGGGTGGGAAGGGACCTTAAAGCTCATCCAGTGCAATGTGCAAGGACACCTTCCACTGTCCCAGGCTGCTCCCAGCCCCAATGTCCAGCCTGGCCTTGGACACTGCCAGGGATCCAGGGGCAGCCACAGCTGCTCTGGGCACCCTGTGCCAGGGCCTGCCCTCCCTCACAGGGAACAATTCCTTCCCAATATCCCACCCATCCCTGCTCTTTGGCTGTGAGAAGCCATTCCCTGTGTCCTGTCCCTCCATGCCTTGTCCCCAGTCCCTCTCCAGCTCTCCTGGAGCCCCTTTAGGCTCTGAGCTCCTCCTGGAGCCTTCTCTTCTCCAGGGGAACATTCCCAGCTCTCCCAGCCTGGCTCCAGAGCAGAGGGGCTTGTTAAGACATCCCAATTAAGAAGCAGAAATACATTTTCCAGAGGGTTGGTCTCCTCGTTTCGAAGCTGACTCATCCCTGGTCGCTGGGGAAGTCAACACTTGGCTACAAAACTTTCCTGGGTGTTGCCATCCCCTGCTCTCTGTGGCCAGGGACAGGATCCAGGGAGGGGCAGGAGCTGTGTCAGGGCAGGGTTAGGTTGGGTATCAGGGAAAGGTTCTTCCCCCAGAGGGTGCTGGGCACTGCCCAGGCTCCCCAGGGAATGGGCACAGCCCCGAGGCTGCCAGAGCTCCAGGAATTCCAGGACAGAGCTGCCAGGGATGCCCAGGGTGGTGTTGTTGGGGGGTCTGTGCAGGGCCAGGGCTTGGATCAATTATCCTGGTGGGTCCCTTCCAGCTCAGGAGATTCCATGATCCCATAAAAACCCATCCCAGCTCCTCACCACCTCCTGGTGAGCCCGCAAAGCTCAGGTGCTTTCAGGACGACTTTTGGGCAGCGAGGGAAAGGCAGGTGCCAACCCCAAGGCTGAGAGGCTCCGAGGTGAGGTTGTTGGCACTCACCCCCGGGGCCAGCTGCCCTCAGAAATTCACCCACGGAGCCAGGAGGCAACTCCCAGACCACTTGGAAATGAGCAGATGAGGAGGATGCAAATTCCCCTGCACGTCCAGACCTCTCCTCCAGCTCCTTCCTCTCACACAACCCCGGCCACCAAAAGCCTCTTTCCATATTTAAATGTTTTTCCCATAAAAAAAAAAAACCCACACAGTGTCTAAACCTCCTCCTTACCACCCTCACCAGAGCAACCCCGGCGGGCTAAAATAAATATTTGAGCTTGGCAAATGGCTCTGCTCTCATTAAAAGGCAAACGTAACGAGGACGGCGAGCGGCAATCACTGCTCTGCTTTGATTAAAAGTAACGAAGCTGCTATTTTTGAAAAGCACATTCCCCTTCCACGGCCCCCACCGGGGTTTATTTTGGAAATATAAATCCGTGGAAAGCTGGCATCTCTGCCTGCAAAATTCCCCGGGCAGGATGGGATGCACTTAGCGAAGTCTGTGAGAAAAGTGGGAATTCTCTCGCTGTGAGCGAGCAGGGGGAAGAACACAGAGACCCTGGAAAGGCGAGGGAACCCTCATGGAATCGTGGGAGGTTTGGGCTGGAAGGGAACTTAAAGTTCATCTCACGGGTAAGGACACCATCCACCGGAGCAGGCTGCTCCAAGTTCCATCCAGCATTCCAGGGATGGGGCAGCCACAGCTTGGCAGGGCAAGCAGAAAAAAAAAGGAGGAAAAGAAGGAAAAAGCAGAAAAAGAGGGAAGAGCTGCCACCAGAGATGCTGTCCCCTCTGCAGGGTCTGGTACTGTGCCGGAGCGAGAGCCAGGAGGAGACGCGACCTCTCCGAGGATCCCGGAATTATTTAGGTTGGAAAAGCTCTCTGAAGTCACCGAATCCAAGCATTAACCCAAGTGCCAAACCCACCTCTAACCCCCCCCACCAGAGCCACAAGCCACCCCAGGAGGACTTCACCCTCATTATCAAGGAATTTTTTGCTTCAAGGCAAATCTAAGCATCCCCCCCGGCACGAGGGAATCAAGGATGAATCCTCATTCCCGAGTCTCGGCATGCAGACACAGCTGGGAACACCTCACCCCCCCCCCTCCATCTCCTACCCGAGCTGCCTCTCCGTCCGGCATAACTCAATTATTAACTTGTGCTGGATATATTAATTAACAGCTGAGACTTAATCACTGCAAACCTCAGGGAGCGTTAGCCAGCGAGGAGGGGCTCGGAAGGCAGTGATGGGCATTCCAGAGCTAGGAATTCTCATCCGCCCGATCCCACATCCCCACGGCTCCTCTGGGGTTTGGGGGCTCCGATGGGACAGGGTTAGAGACACCAAACGACGTCACAGCCACCACCATTCCCACTTGGTACCAAAGCCTAAATAACACTGAGTTACTCCCCACCAGCCAGGGATCCCCAAAAATCGCTGTTCCCGGGAATCACACACCGGCGCAATTCCGCCTCTCCCACCCAAACCCATCCCAGGAGCAACAGCTGGAAAAACCAAACCCTCGCTTCCAAAGCATCGCTCCCCGGGGCAAGGAGCAACCCGAAAGGTCAGCGACCCCTCGGCGAGCTCCAGCTGGGAAAATCCTCCTGGAAAACGCATTCCAGGCACAGCCGCCGGAGCGCTGCTCCGAACACCCCCGAGCATGGACACCGGCAAGCGTCCGGTGACACCGGCAGGGTGACAGCCCTGCCAGCCCGTGCCCACCCCCTCGTGGCAGTGCCAGGGGGACCTGGGGGACAAGGGACAGGCGGGCACAGCCACGGAGGGCAGCGCACGGCCACAGCGCCCACCACGCGGCACCTCCCGGGGAACACGGGGACACGGTCACAGTGACACCCCCGCGCAGCGGGGACACGAACTCTGAGGGCAAAACCGAGTCACACACGCGGGGGACACGCTACACACAGTCACACACACAGTCACATACAGTCACACACATACAGGACACACTGCACACACTGTCACACAGTCACACCACGCACAGTCACACACACGGGGGACACACTACACACAGTCACACACAGTCAAACACATACAGGACACACTGCACACACAGTCACACACAGTCAAACACAGTCACACACAGTCAAACATATACAGGACACACTACACACAGTCACACACAGTCAAACACATACAGGACACACTGCACACACAGTCACACACAGTCACACACAGTCACACACAGTCACACACATACAGGATACACTGCACACACAGTCACACACAGTCACACACAGTCACACACATACAGGATACACTGCACACACTGTCACACGCAGTCACACACAGTCACACGCATACAGGATACACTGCACACACTGTCACACAGTCACACACAGTCACACCCATACAGGACACAGTACACACTGTCACACACAGTCACACCACACACAGTCAAACACAGGGGGACACACTACACACACAGTCACACAAGGGACACTTACAGTCACAAGCGCACACGCACAGTGTCACACACAGGGCACTTACACAGTGTCACACACACACAGTGTCACACACAGGACACTTACACAGTGTCACAGACACACACAGTGTCACACACAGGACACTTACACAGCGTCTCACACACACACACAGAGTGTCACACGCACAGTGCCACAGTGTCGCACACATACATAGTGTCACACACACAGTGTCACACGCACACACAGTGTCACACAGGGGACACTTACACAGTGTCACACACACAGTGTCACACACACAGTGTCACACAGAACGCTCAAACTCTGTCACGCGCACACACACACACACTCACACAGGGGACACTTATACAGTGTCACACACACACAGTGTCACACACAGGACACTTACACAGCGTCTCACACACACACACAGAGTGTCACACGCACAGT
This sequence comes from Erpornis zantholeuca, assembly GCA_013400515.1. Taxonomy (NCBI): domain Eukaryota; kingdom Metazoa; phylum Chordata; class Aves; order Passeriformes; family Timaliidae; genus Erpornis; species Erpornis zantholeuca. The sequence continues at coordinate 185,477 of VZTN01001850.1, read as the reverse complement.
GCCACAGTGTCGCACACATACATAGTGTCACACACACAGTGTCACACAGAACGCTCAAACTCTGTCACGCGCACACACACACACACTCACACAGGGGACACTTATACAGTGTCACACACACACAGTGTCACCCAGAACACACACACACTGTTGCACACACAGAGTGTCACACACAGTGTCACCCAGGACACTCACACTGTCGCACACACTCACACACACGCACACACACAGTGTCACACACAAACACAGTCGCACACACACACAGTATCACCCAGGACGCTCACACACTGTCGCACACACACACAGTGTCACACTCACACACAGTGTCACCCAGGACACACTCACACTGTCACACACACACACAC